>CAUJRU010001696.1:0-122345 GCA_963277665.1 Viscum album
TTTTTTTCCTTGGATTTTTTTTGAGTGGAAATGGAGTTGAATTCTACTCTGAGAATGTTAAAGTGATACAGGAATAGCCAACTCCAACCTCTATTAGATAGGTAATAAGTTTTTATGGGCTTTATAGTTTTTACAAGATACTTTTGATGTGATTCAGCACACTAGTAGTACTGTTTAATGAGTTTACAAAGAATAATGTTCCTTTCAAATGGGGGGAATATAAAGAGAAGACCTTCTATGCTCTTAAGGAGAGACTCACCCATGCCCCTATACTTGCACTTTCAGACTTCAGTAAGAAAATTGAAATTGAATGTGATGTAAGAAAAATTGGCATAGGAGGAGTAATCATGCAATAAAGTAAGCCTATTTCTTTATTTAGTGAGAAGTTAAATGGACCAACTCTAAACTATGTTACATGTGATAAAGATTTGTATGCATTTTTATAGTATTAAAAACTTGGAAACATTATCTTTGTCCAAAAGAATTTATGATCCATTCTCATCATGAGGCTCTTGAATACCTTTGGAGTCAACATAAACAAAATAGGAGACTTTCTAGATGTATGAAATTCATTGAATCATTTTTATATGTCATCAAGAATAAAAATAGTAAAGAAAATACTGTGGAAGATGAACTTTCATGAATACATTCACTTTTATCCTTGCTAGATTATAAACTCCTTGGTTTTGAATATATTAAAGATTTATATGTCATTGATAGATATTTTAGTGAACCATATGGTCATTTTAAAACTAGAGTTAGTTGGTAAAAGTTCAATTTACATTATGGTTTTTTATTTTGAAATGATAATATTTTCATTCCCAATATCTCTATCTATTTACTTTTACTAAAGGAGTCACATTCCAGTGGGTTAATGAGACATTTTGGTGTTGAAAAACTTTAAGTGTTCTTAGTGAGAATTTTTATTGGCCTATGATGTCTATAGATGTTGAACAATTTTTTGTAAAGTTCATTGTATGCCATAAATTCAAATCTAAAATAAACCCAATGGATTATATCTTCCTTTCCAAATACCAAACACCCCTTATGAGGACATATCATTGGACATTATTATGGGGTTACTAAGGACCAAGAGGGAGAGAGATTCTATTTTTTGTTGTGGTGGATCGGTTTTCTAAAATGGAACATTTTATTCCTTATCAAAAAATAGATGATGCCACTAACATTGCAACACTTTTCTTTGAAGAAGTAGTCAAAATTTATGGAATTCCAAGGATAATTGTGTCATATATAGAAACAAAATTCCTTAGTTACATCTAGAAGACCTTGTGTAAGAAATGGTTATAATGTTACTATTTTACACCACTTGTAATATGAAAACCGATGGGAAAATTGAGGTGGTGAATCAGATACTATCATCCCTTCTGTGAACAATTATTAAGAATGGTGTCAAGAATTTGGAGGAGGGTTTTCCACATGTAGAAGTAACATATAAAAAGGCCAAGAATTCCACTAAATATTCTCAATTTGAAATTTTTTACAGCTTTAACCCCTTTCCCCTATTGATCTAGCTCATTTTCCTTTGTAGGAATAAACTAATATGGATGCAAAAGGGCATACAAAATTCATCAAACAACTCCATGAAAAGGCAAGGAAACATATTGAACGGATTACCCATAAATACATTGATCATGCAAACATGGGTCGAAAGAAAATGTTGTTCGATACCAGTGACTTAACTTGGGTTCATATGTGGAAGGAAATATTTTCTAAAAAATAGAAATCAAAACTAATGCCACAAGGAGATAGACCTTTTCGAGTGCTTGAGAAGATTAACAAAAATGATTAAAAGATTGCTCTACCAGGTGAGTATGGTGTAAGAGAAACTCTCAATGTTTCTGATCATTCTCCTTTTTTGGGAGTAGAGGATGAAGAGTCGAGGAAGAATACTTTTCAAGAGGGGAGGATGATGAGAGCCATGTTGAAGGCTCTAAGTCGATTCCCTAGGTAGAGGAGTTGGATTTTCTAGTCCTAATGACATGAGGGAGATTTAAGAGGTTGAATGCTATAATGGACAACCATATCACTTCATTAAAGGCCCAATGAATATTTCCATGCATGGATGGATCAAATGGGACAATAATATCACTTATTCACGACCAAACATGATATTTAAAGCTTGACCCACATGGTTTCAGGAATTTTCGAAGCCTTTCCCAAATGGAGGATTCTATAATGGAATATTTGGACCCTAAAGTCATAACTAGTGGGTTATGCACTCAAAGTCAAATATGGTGGTATATAGTTGGAAAGTAGTGTGGTACTTTTCCAAAACGTATTTGGTAGAATTTATATTTTTTGAATTTAAGTGAACAAAGTAGATTTAACCTTTATGACTTTAGGGTATTAGAACCTTAACTATTATATCACCCATTGCTATAAATAGCCTCTCCCAAATGGCACTTGTATAACATTAAATACTCTAATAGAGAGCTTATGCTTTGTTTTCCATCTGTTGTGTGGGTTTGTTTTGGTTTCTTCCTTGCACTTGTGCATTCTTTCCTTTTCAATATATAAGTTAGATTGGTGATCCAAGAATCACAAAGCCTCAAATTCTATGCCTCAACTTTAGTGCGTTGTTGTGTGGATTGTCTATCACATCCCACCCGTGAGTGTGTTATCTAAATAATAGGTCGCACTCCTTATAGCATTGATTGACAACATGGATGTATTATTCATACCCATCACCCTCCACTTATCCCTGAACTACATCCTTCATCCACCACCCTATGCCGTGAAGATCGGGCCACCCCGGGCATCTTACATCAAAACCATGAAATTGTAAAAAAAACCCTAAAACCCCTATAAAACCTCTAATAACCATAAAAACCCTTGAAAACCAAAAAATGACCCTAAAATCCAAAAAAAAACACTAGAATCTCTAAAAACACACAAAACACCTAAAAACATTTAAAAACTCTAAAATCCTTAAAAACCCTAAATAATAAAAAAACCTAACAACCCAAAATGACCCTAAAAACCTTGAATACAACCCCTAAACCCCCTAAAAAGACCCAAAAACCAAAAACCCTAAAAAACCTAAAAAACCTAAAAACCCTAAAAATCCAAAAATACCCCAAAAAATCCTTGAAAACGTAAAAACCCCTAAAACTCCTAAAAACTATAAAATCACTTAAAAACTTTTAAACAAATACTAAAAACCCATAAAACCCCACAAAACAACTAAAAACTCTTAAAACCTAGAAAATTATTTAAAAAAATCTAAAAGTCTTTAAAACCCAAAAAAACACTAACCACCCCCCCCCCTTAAAAAACCCAAAATACCCTAAAAACTCAAAAAAATACTAAAACCCCCTGAAAAACATCAAAACCCGACAAAATATATAAAATCCATAAATTCCATAAATACCCTAAAAACCATAAAAATCATAAAAACCACTAAAAATTCATAAAAAATTTAAAAACCCTAAAAAATCCCTGAAAACCATAAAACCCCTAAAGAACATTAAAAACCCTAAAACCCATAAATACCCTAAAAACCACGAAAAACAATAAAAACCTTAAAAACCTCTAAAAAATGTTAAAACCCTTAAAAAATAAAAAAACCTAAAAACACAAAAAGACCCTAAAAATTCTAAAAACCAAAAAAAACCCTATATCCTCCTGAAAACCCTAAACCCCTCAAAATATATAAATACACTAAAAACTATAAAAATTTAGAAAACCATTAAAATCCAAGAAAATGTAAAAACCAGTAAAACCCCTGAAAACCATAAAAAACCTAAAAACCATAAAAACCCTAAAAACACATAAAACCCCTAAAAACTACTAAAAACTCTAAAAACACTTAAAACCCCAAGAAATTTTAATAAATCTAGAAAATATTAAAATCCCAAAAAAACTCAAAAAAACCTAAAAACCCAAAAAGACACAAAAAAACATGAAAATCCTCCGGTTGGGTGCTGCGGATGGTTTTTGGTTCGTGCAGTCTTCCTCTTCGGTGCGTTTTCGGGTGACAAGGCGGTTTCTGGGAGGCGACGGATTCTGGCGTTTCTTCTCAGGGAAAGGCGGTGACTTCCTGGCCTGGGTCGTGTGGCGTTTCTGCTCATCAAATCTTTCCGATCTGGTTTGGGGTGATGCTATCGATTCCTTGGATACCAAGATGCTTTTTGATCTTATGTGTCTACGGACGGGTCAGCGGGGTCTAGGGCTTCTTCGGAAGTGTTGGCATGCTAGGTCTGAGGATCTCTTCCAGTTCGAGGTTGCGGTTGGTGTCCTACCCGAGAGGTCTCCTACCCTGGTGATCTTGCGGGAGATGTGGTAGGCGCTTGATGGGGTTGGGATTCGGCGATCCAGTCTGGGAAAGGCTGTCATCAAGTTGGCCGAGATCTTTCGGAGATTTGTCTCTTCCTTGGAAGATCTTGATTTTCCTCTTGGTCATGACATCCTTGGTCAATGCTCTGGGAGGTGGTTCTGGTGTAGGAAAGACGGGTCAAGCTTTCGCTGTTGTGTCTTTGTTTTGTAGGTTTGTTTTCAACTCGCTTCTTTTCATGCTGCTGTCAAACTTCTGGATTTCTGTTGGTTGCTGGATGTTATGTTGGAATTTGGAGGTGCCTTATGTGCTCTTGTTGGCCACTGTGGTGATGATGCTTGGTTTGGTTGTGAGTTACTGTTGATGCTGGATCATGAGCTTGCTGCAAGACTGGACCCTCTTAGGGAGAACATGATGGTTGCTGGAAAGGGTGTGAATGGAGGCTGGTTGGGGAAAGGCTACACTATTTACTTGTTGTTGAATTCAATTCGGGGGCTGCAGCTTGTGGTTGTTTGGTTATTTTGTGCTATTGCCGATGAGTTTGTTGTTGTGCTGCTAGTTGCTAATTGCTGTTTGCTGGGAGGTGCTGATGGTTGCTTTTGGTTCTGGTGCTTGTGCTGTGGTTTGATGCTACTGGGTGTGATTGGATGTGATGTCGGATTTGGTGCTGTTGGTAGTTGGGGTTGGTTGTGTTGGACTTGTTGCTGCTGGTGTGTTGCTGTGATGGATGGATGTGGTGATGCTGGATGCTGGTACTGGCTGGATGTGACGTGATGCTGCTGCGGTTGTGTTTGGTCCTTGAGTCTTTTCTTTCTTGGTTTTCTTTTTTTGGTGTGGGTTGTAAGGGGTTTTTGGGTGTGGGTCGTTTGACCCCTCCCCTCCCTTGTCTGTTGTGTCCTCTTTTTTTCTTCTAATAAATTTTTGGGGGTTGGCAATAGCCCGACCCTCACATCTTCCTTGCCTAAAAACCCTAAAAAACCCAAAAACCATAAAATCCTTAAAATGCCAAAAAATCCAAGAAAATTTAAATAACCCCAAAAACCCTGAAGAACCACTGAAAGCCATAGAAACCCCTAAAAAACATAAAAAACCCCCAAACCCCATAAAACCCATAAAATCCCACTAAAAACTAAAAAATCCCAACCCCCCTAAAACATTAAAAAAATCTAAAAAAAATAAAATCCCTAAAAAACTAAAAAAACCTAAAAATCAAAATGACCCTAAACCCTTTAAAACACCTTAAAACCCTAAAACCCCTAAAACACTGAAACCCCTCAAAATCCCTAAAAACCACAAAACCCTATAAGAATACTAAAGATCCATGAAAACATAAAAAACCATAAAACCCTAAAAGGACACTAAAACCATAAAAACCCATAGAAAACCACTAAAAACTCTAAAAACCATACAAAACTCAAAAAATCCCAAAAATCCATAAAAAAACCTAAAACCATAAAAATCCTTTAAAACCATAAAATCCATGAAAACATAAAAACCCCTAAACCACTAAAATACCCTCTTAAAAGCACAAAACCCCTAAATACCATAAAAATCCTACAAACCCTACAAACCCCTAAAAACCATTAAAAACTCTAAAACACATTAACAACCCTAAAAATGTAAAATACACTAAAAAACACTAAAACCCCCAAAACCAGATAAACCCCCTCAAAACACCAAAAAACTCTAGAAATAAAAAAAATCCTAAAAATCCCTAAATATTCATGAAAACGTAAAAAACCCCTAAAAACATTGAAATACCACTAAAACATTAAAAATCTCTCAAAACCCACAAATACCTAAAAATCCCACTAAAAACTCAAAAAATACTTTAAACCCCTAAAAGATTTAAAAAACTCTAAAAAATTTTAAAAACCAAAAAAACTCAAAAAATCTCAAAAACACAAAATTTTCTAAAATCCCAAAAACCAAAAAACCACAAATATAATAAAAAACCCGTTAAAATCCATAAAAAATGTAAAAAACACTAAATACCCCAATAAAATTGAAAAACCCTAAAACCCCAAAAAAGAAAGAAAACCCATTAAAAACTCTAAAGATCCGTAAAACCCATAAAAGAGTGAAAAAAATATGAAAAACCATAAAAACCCTAAAAACTCAAAGAAATCCCCAAAACCCTTAAAACCCAAAAAAACTCTGAAAACGTAAAAACCCTCAAAATCCCTAAATCCCCCCAAAAAACCCTAAAACCATAAAAATCCTAAAACACCCCCAGAAATACATCATAGTTTAATAAACCCTAAAAACCCTAAACCCTAAAATCCATAAAACCCCTCAAAATATTAAAAAAATCTTAAAAACCCACAAAATCCTAAAACCCCACTAAAAACTCTAAAACCCCTTTAAAACTCTTAAAATGTTAAAATGCTCAAAAAAACATTAAAAAACCTAAAAACTCAAAAAAAACCCCTAAAAACTCAAAAGACCTCAAAACTCTTAAAAACCTAAAAAAACTTAAAAACCCTAAAAACCTAAAAATATTGAAAAACCCTAAAACCCCTAAAAATCCATGAAAATGTAAAAAAACCTAAAAACACTGAAAAAACCCCTGAAATCATAAAACCCCTAAAAATTTAAAAACCCATAAAAACTCTTAAAATCCACTAAAAACTCTACAAATACATAAAACCCCTAAAAATGTTAAAAACTCTAAAAACCCTTAAAAACACTAAAAACACAAAAAAACCCTAAACCCCCAAATGTTCTTAAAAACGTTGAAATACCTAAAACCCCTAAAACCCCTCATAATCCCAATAAAACTAAAAACCCTAAGAGCCATAAAAACCCTAAAAATAAATGAAAATGTAAAAAACCTAAAAACCCTGAAAACCCCAGAAAACCATAAATACCCTAAAACCCTTAAAACCCATAAAAACCATAAAATCCACTAAAAACTTTCAAAGCTTTTTAAACCACTAAAGACGTTAAAAACACTAAAGACCTTAAAACCCCTAAAATACCCTAAATACCCTAAATACCAAAAAAAACCCTAAAAACCTAGAAAAACCCTAAAACCCATAAAATCACTCAAAATCCATGAAAAAATATAAAATCTTACCCCCCACCCCCACACCTAAAAACAAAACCCCCCCAAGACACTTAAAAACCCCCAAAACCCAATAAAATCTTAAAAACCCACTAAAAATATTTAAAAAATTAAAACCCCTAAAAACGTTAAAAACTCTAAAAAACATGAAATATCCTAAAAACTCAAAAAAATTAAAAAACTCAAAATAAACCCAAAAAGGCCCTAAAACCCCTGAAACCCCTTAAAAACCATAAAAATATTAAACACCCCTAAAAATACATAAAAACTTAAAAAATCCTAAAAACCCTGAAAACACCTAAAAACCATAAAAACCCTCACTATAACTTTCTAGAGAGTGCCTATATACTACATTATGGTTATGGCCATCTATAAGCGGTTCTCACACCAGCTCTAAAGAACTATATACTAATATTTTGGTTTCATGACCATAATAATTTCTTAACTTCCAATTCTGGCATGGGTGTTTATATAAATGTCGGGACATCATCCATAGCATGTTTTATGCATCACAACCCATGTGCTCAGAATCTAAAACCACACATAACTAAAGTAAATATGCACTGTAATTCATCAATCATTTGAGACTTATAAATAGATCAATCAAATGGATGGAAGAAAATTTAGGACTCTCGCCCAAGAGGGGTTGTTAAGCCTGCATGGATGTGGGGATAATGGGTGCGATAAACCTGTGCAGTGTTCAAAAATGATCTAAAAGGCATTGTAATTTACAAGGCCATTTGGGTAGGGAAGACCTATGTATATAGGAATGATGAGTTTTTTCATGAGCTGTTGAGCCAGTGGTGTCTATAGAATAATTATTTCCATCTAATGCATAGAGAAGTTAGGATCAGTTTTTGGGATGTTCACAAGATCATCAAGGCTCTAATACTTGGAGATATATATGATGAATTCATCCCTCCAAGAGAAATTTGGGGTGACATCAATAGGACACCAAATTTTTTTTAAACTACTGGAAATGGATCACAAAATTTATAAGGTAGACCCCCTCTTAAAAGGGATAATTCATATGGAGACATGGATGGACATTTTCTTAAGGAAGATGGTGGAAGGCCCCACTTTCAAGAACCCAATGATCTATCCTAAAGAGATGAAGATAAGTGTACTTGAAACCTTCTAGAAAACACTTTAAAATGGATAGCTTTACAAGTGGGGATATTAAATCAAGCCCATAGTTCCTTACAAGACATGCCTCGTGGGATTTCTATCCATGTGGATCAGTGTCTATTTATTTCCTTTCTATGATTCCAAGGGTGGAATAAGGCCAGAAACATTCATTGTTGTAGCAAAGATGGAAGAGAAGAAGCTTGTGGGGATGACCACCCCTATTTTGTAAAAAATCCACAGGAGTCTACTGCATGTTCATTTAGGTAAATATCCTTTCAAAATAATGGGACCATTCTAGGTTTTTTGTGGATGGACTGCAGCTCACTTCAGATCATAATCTGTGCAAAGCAGGATCAAGGTCCTCAGGAGAGAGTTCCAACCTTTTGTCCAAGCTATATCTGGTATTCTGACTTTATATTTGAAACCCCATGAAATCCAAACAAGGTATAATTTATTTAATGATTTTAACTTCTTTCCCTAAAAAAATCCTCCCACAGGGAGATTTATTGATGATGGAAAGAAAAAAAATTGAGCTTAGGTCATACATGATAGCTTGTAGGGATGGTGCGTTAGTGACAAGGATTTATGGTGAGATCATATGCAATATTTATGCTCCATATAGGTTTGAACTCCAGTTCAATTATATGAAAAAAAACATATCCCCTCTAGTGAACATCGAATTGGAAAAGGAATCTGATGGTGTCTCGACAGTTATGGATGCTCATAGTCATGGAGTTGTAATAGGCAGTGATCAACCTACCTCTAGCGAATGCAACCAGTGGGTTGGAATCTTGGTATGATGAGGCTTGGATTACATAATATCTCAAAGGGGTTCTATCCAAATATGTTCCTTACGTTGGGATGAAGAGGTGGAGAAGAATGAGTTCCCCTCATGTGGAAGGTGCTTCATCTCTTTGGGAGGCTCATCATCTATGTCAAAGAGTGAGGACTATGAGTTTTCTAGCTTTTTGAAATAAACCCATGAAATGTATAACCCACAAAATAGAATAAAAAGGGCCATAGAAAATGAGGAAGTACCAAGTAGGTCCAGTCGAAGCTTCCAAGAGGAGTCCCATGTGCTATTTTCTCATCTTCCATCTGTGATGGAAAGGGTTGGGAATCCCATGAAATCTAGGGCTTTTGGATTATCCTCACAACAGGATGTACTGTATTCAGAATACATGTGAATAGAGGCAGTCCAAACTTAGCCGGACATGTCTAATGATGCTTAAATTATGTGGTCTCTCCTATGTACATGGTAACATATTCTAGGTATTGGAGATCTCTTATCCCTTCCTGGTATTCCCTTTGAGAATAATCCTACTGAAGTAGAAATTTATATCTTAGAGCTATAGATTCTCATCTATGCAACCAATAATCGAGTCCCTTCCATAAATTGAGTACATGATATGATAAAACATTGCCCTATTAAAGTTATTTATCATTCATATTCTAAGGAATGGTGTGACTTTTTTTATAACAAATATGTATGTTCTCTTCTTATCATACTATTTTTTGCTTTGCCTTTGTATTTTAGTCAAAGTGTTATTGCTAAGGGAGAATACCATATTAATTTTTAGTGGAATGAGGGAAAATAAATTGAGGTTCCATTGCCATGGTATAGACCTGGTAGTACTCTGATCGAGGTTACTGAGTCACCTCCCCAAATTTGGAGATGTATCTATAGGTCTATAAGGCCATGGATGATGAGATGGAGGGAGAATCCCCACATGAAATACCTATTTTTTGAGAAAGTTGATGTGATCCCTCATTTAAAGAAGAGGAATAAGAAGGGATTATGAAGGGTGAAATCTTTTTCTACGTGCTTTTTCAGTAGTGGAATGTCTTCCTGACATCATTAATTTTAGCCTCATCTAGAGAAAGTGTTTAAACTTATTGGGATTGCAGGAACTTCTTCCGTTTCTTCCCTCAAGAAAGATACAAATGAGCCTCCGATAATTGAGGAGGGTTCTTTGTACCAAGAACAAATTCCTAAAAAATGAATGGATTCATCAACTAAAGAAATAACAAGGTTTGAGGGTGTGACATCTACTCCCATCACTATCCCTATCTCTATGGAGAGGGAGGAAGAATATGGTATGTCGAAGGTATTTCATAAGATGTCACATGATAATGAATTATTTGCACTTATGTAATATTTTAGGTTCATCTCATGTACTATATAATCCTACTAAGACTAATTTTGACCTTATGGCTACCACTGAGGAAGTTTTTTGGGGTCTCAAGTCATTTGAGGAGGGTCATAAACCAACCACTCCAAGTGTTCTCACGAGTGACATTAACACAGGGCTTGGGGTTTCAATAGAATCCATGATAAATCTTGGAATTCCTTTTGATGAAATACTAGAACATGTTAATATTACTACAACTTTTAAAGAATTTGGGCATTGTATAATGAATCAAATGAACATGAATCTTTATTTTTCATCCAATCAACCTTTTCATGCCTAATTCCTTAATAATGACTGTTTGGAATGTATATCACCATCCACAAAAAATGTTGTGGTGATGGTGCATGGACATGATTTTGAAATCCATCCCAGTCCCACAATTGAGGGGGGACAGCTCAGGATGAAAGACCTGTTATGCGGGAAACATATGAAATTCTAACTAGGGTGTGTACTACATAGTCCGATAAAGGAGTTCTTAGGAATTTAAACATTTTATTGCTAATGGTCAAATGATGTTTAAGATTTGGATGTCTTAAGACCAGAGTGGGTGGTTTTTCCAATGAAATGTGTCTGTAAATGAAGGGAATATTTTTATTGGCACAAGCCATGAATGGGAAACCACTCCAACGTGAATAACACAAGTGGATAAGGGTACATTTAGTAGGATGACCATTGTCGAGGGGGGAAAGAACCTTTCTGACAATGGTTAATGTATGCTATGTACTTTAATGTCATACAGTAAGGACATAATACTGTGTAGTTTAAATTCATGTTGCAAGGACATCATGCTTTGCAGTTTAAAGTCAGGGAACAAGGATATCATGCTATGCAGTTTAAAGTGATGCAGTAAGGACATCATGATGAGTAGTTTAAATTCATGCAGTAAGGACATTATAAGCGATTCAATTTAAGTCATTTTAGCTTCTACCAAAATACTGATGGTTTCTTCATTCATGATAATTTTTTAGGATATGTGATACTATATTCAGGTATGGAAAGAGAATGTTTTATGATATAACATGTGGATCTCTAGATCCGAGAAATGATTTGGGAAAAAGTTCTCATGGAATTAGAGGTGATATCTCCCAAGAAAAAAGTTACCACTTCTTTAAAAACTCATTATGGAGGATTTTTCATGAAACATAAACTAGAGAACATACTTCATAGTCAAGTATTGGTATCCTTATGTTGATATACCCATTGTGTGGGTGACTTATGAATGGTCAACTAGGGTGCGTATTTCATATTCAGGAAAATAATATCTCTATAATTTTGAAATTCTATCTCTAAAAGTCGATGACAGTTTATGGTGATTCAGTTCTCCCCAAGCATAGAGTTTGGTTTGTGGAGAGTAGTTCTTGAATACGAAAGGTGTATTTCATGCCATGATTTTCAAATAATTGGGGGAATACGGTCTCTATGAAGGTCTAACACAAACATAGGAAGTATGGTGGTTGTATTTTTATGTAGTATGATTAGGACCATCGCACCAAGGAAATTTGAGAGATTTATGGACTTTCAGATCAATATAATACCAATATGCATCAATGATATGGAGGATGAAATTGTAAACCATGGACTTCTGGGTTCTCATATCAAGAGAGAGAAAATGGGACAAATATGCAAGATAATCGTAGATTTTTTAAAAATCATGGGTTTCAACATATTGTCTTCAATACTCTTGAGGACATAAGAGGATTCTCCTAAGGGAGAAGTAATCACCAGTTGAAAAACCCGTATATAGGCTGTTTTATGAAAGGACAACTAGGGTGCATACTGTATAGTAAAATAGTGGTATCCTTTGGCTAATAGGATCATTATATGGGGGACTTATGCAAGTCTAATTAGAGAATGCACTGCATAGTCAAGAAAAAGATCCTTCAGGTATTAGAAATTCTATCACTAGGAACTGAAGAAAGATTATGAAGATATAAAAGTGTCAAATATTTGAAGTATGACTTGTGGGAGAATGTGTTTGAGAATGGAGGAATCATCTAGAATAACATTGGCCATTATTTTGGAGTCACTTTCATAAATCTGACTCATATGTAGGAGGGGGAAAACTCTTGTTTCTTTGATGGGATCTCTAAGTAGAGGACCCAAAATAAAAGCACCGACATGGATTTTTTTGATTGTATACTGAAGAAAAAGAATTTTTTTTATCCCATGGCTAGGAAAAGGATCTAAGGACTATTCTTCAATACATATCTCAATGGCATGAGAATCAATCCATACGTAGTTCTCTAGGCACCGTGCAGTTTAATGTCATGTGGAAAGGACATCAGTCATGCAGTTTAATGTCATGTGGTAAGGGAAAAGTTGTATTGAAGTAAAGTGTAATAGTATAATGTGTCTAAAATAGGTAATGTGGTATAAGTGTCACTATATATCTTTTCCTAGTAAGAATCAAGACACACATAGATCTAACAGAAACGTGTTCATGCATAAAGTTAGAACTCATATTAGATCTCCTAATGTAGATCTAACTCGTACATGGGAGAGTAGAGATTTTTTCATGTTGTGATGCATATGGGACCGAGATTGAATATATAGATGTCACTATATATCTCATGGGCGTGAGAATCAAGTCACACATAGTTCTTCAAGGACCGTGCAGTTTAAAGTCATGCGAAAAGGATGTCAGGTGTACCTTTTAATATCTTGTATCTAGAACCATTATAGCCCTAATATGAATAGATATACCTTATGCATGTAGGAAAATCCTATACCAAACTCCTAATCCCATGTGAGCTATACACGGTGTGAGAAACAAGGTGTAGTAAAGGTTTCTTTTACAATGAAAGGGAAACATAAGTGAAGGATAAGAGCATGCTAACTATGTGGTGGCTAGGCCAGGAGATAGAGTCTAGTCATCTCTATATATCTTATTGGGATGAGAATCAAGTCATACATAGAATTCCTATATATTTTAATGTCATACAGTATGGATGAATATGAACCGACATGAAAGGATCAAAATACTATTGATGGGCTAGGGTGTAGGTCTCAAGAATCACTAATTATTTATTAATGTAATAATCAAGATACACATAGTTCTTGAAAATTTTCCTTGATCAAGTTTTATCCATTCACACAAGGAGTGGAGGGACCTTTTGTCATGGTCACAAATGGACCCATGATTGGAAACCTAAGTGTCACTATGTATCTCATTGGAATGAGAATTAATCCACACGTAATTATTAAAGATGGTTTCCCACACTAACTGGGTTTTGATTCTGGGAAGGGAATTTAATATTTTCCAGAATAATGGTTTGGCCCAGGATATCAGATGGTGTGAGGATCAATCCATATGTTCTAGAAGAATTTCCTTTTATAGATTTGTCTCATACACAAGAAAATATGGGGCTTTCTTTGTGGTTGTGACTGGACCAAAGATTAGAGATTTGGGAATCAATACGTATCTCATAGAGGTGAGAATCAAGCTATACATAGTTCTTGAGATCCCATTTAGTTTAACATCATATGGTAAGGATGGAAGGTGTAGTTTAATGTCATGTGGGACAAAGGGGGAATTTTCCTTTTCAGTTCATGCATAAAAGAATATCAATACTATGCAGTTTAATGTCATACAGAATGATAAGGGTCTTAGTTTTAGGTCATATATTTCATACCATGGGGGCATAACGTTATACAGGATGTTGGATGTTGTGACTTTCATGTAGTTTAATGTCTTGTAGTATGGATGAATGGTGTTTTGTAGTTTTAGGTCTTGCGACTAGGACCTCATGTCCAATAATTTATAGTCATGTGACAAGGAAGGTGATGCTACAAATTTTAACATCGTTCACTTTGGATGTACATGACGATATAAATTTTACATTCCTAAAGATAAGACGAATTTCCTGCAATTACAAAAAAATAATTCTTCGTGAATATTGCATTGATTTGAGTCATAATGATCTCTCCATCCATTAAGATCAAGGAATAATCTCTATTAGGGTTGACCTTGTGTATGGAGTAAGGTCCCTCCAACATTAGCTCAATATTTGGAGGATTATTTTCTGGTATCATTGGATTCCTAAGGACCAATACAAATTCTCCTTGTAGGAAAGAATGGATGCATAATTTCTTGTTGAAAGCTCATGCAATTTTATTCTGATAGACTCTCAAGTGATCATGGTATTCAGTCTCTTTTAATTAAGTCACTCCAATTTATCTAATCATTTCTGAGATTGTTCATCTATAGATAGATGATCATATATGACAGCTCATGGTGATAGAAATTAAACCTCAATGGGAAGGACTACTTTTCTTCCATATAATAGTGAATATGGAGTCACTCGTGTAGTAATACAGGTTGTATTTTGGTAATCCCATAAGTCATGCAAGAGATTATTAGGAAAAGACTTCTTATATTTATCCACCATCTTCTGGAGTATGTTGGATAGGGTATTTTTGAAAGCCTCTATCTTTCTATTAGTTGTTTCATGATAGCAGGATGAGTGGTTGGATTTGATATTGTATTCCTCATATAGCTTATCTACCTTAGCAGAATAGAAATTGGTGTCATTGTCCATCAATATGGTATGGGGGAAACCAAATCTAATAATTATGTAAGCTTTGAAAAATATAACAATGATTTTGGCCCTGAATTATTTGAGAGGTAGAACCTCAGCCCATTTAGAGAAGAAATAAGTAGCAGTAAGGATGTACCTAAACTGCTAAGCCATATCTGTAGAAAATGGTCCATAAACATCCATTCCACATGTGGAGAATAACTAGTATTATTTGCATATATGTAGAAAATTCAGGGATTAGTGTATGAAGTTGGAAAACACTTGGAAAGGATGACATTTCTTAGTGAATTCTATACAATCCTAGTTCATTGTAGGCCAGAATTATCCAAGTTTTTAATTTGATCAGAAATCCTATACCCTTGATTGGTGGGTACCACAAGATCCTATATGTACTTCTTCCATAATATCCACAATCTATTATACATCAGAAAATATGAGAAGGACTCCATCAAATCCTTTCTTGTAGAGGACTTTTTGATGATTTGGGCTATCATAAAGATTGAAATTGGGTCCATGCTGCCAGATCTTCTCTCTTACTAATTTGTCTAGTGAGAGAATTCTATTCTGAAGGTAGCCCATGATGGGAATCATCCATCCTATGGTATGGCTATATAGCTCAAAATGGGGTTGATTTAATTTATCTATTATATTCTGATTCAAAATAAATATGAGACCATGTGATGATGGGAATTGCTAATGACTATTTCATCCCAATTTGGATCTTCCAAAGATATTGCTAAATTTTTCAATGCTTCTACTTAGGCATTCTATGATCACAAAAACCAAGTCAATGTTGTCTTTGAGGGGAATTCTGCCATTAACCCTTATACATAATCACATGTAGGGATTAACTCTTAATTTTTTATGGTGTAGTCTCTATTGATCTACTTGATTACCAACTCCGAGTCACCCTTCACTTCCAAGTAGCTTACCGGTATTTGAAGTTCCAATTCTAAGACAACAATGAAATCCTGATATTCTGATTCATTATTGGTACCACCATATAATAACTGCAAGGAGTATGGAAATACTGCCTTCTAGGGAGAGATAAGTACAATACCTAACTCAACTTTTTTAATCTTAGGGTCTTACATTCTCTTCCCTATTGGAATCTTGGATGCAACATCAAAATACATTTCCCATATTTGGGGGCTATCCTGAATAGATAATACCTCTTCATCAAGTAATTCTGTATGTAATGATGTCCCTTATGTAGATGGATGCACAGTGAGAAAATCATTCAAGGCATGGCCTTTCAATACTTTCTAAGGCACAAACTACATATCAAACTACTTCAGAATAACTTCCCATCATGGCAGATGTCTCATCTGCATAGAACGACTAAGGATAAATTTGAGTGAGTTATTGTGAAAAACCAAGTGAATCTCATGGTTCTAGAAGTAGTGCCTCAACTTCTAAATGGAAAATATTAATTCCAGACACTCTTCTCAATATTTGAATAAAGAGTCTCAACATCAATCATGGTTTTACTAAGATAGTAAATATTTTTTTCATTCTCAACATCATTGTTTTGTGCAAGGAAGGTGCCCACTAATCATTCCAGGGTCGTCACGTATAGAATGAACGACTTTCCTTCAATATGTGGCATCAATATCGGTGGGATCAAGATGTATTTATTTAGGGAACTAAATTCTTCTTTACAGTTATTGATCCATTGATATGTGATCCCTTTCTTCATAAATTTGTTGAAGGTTAAACACTTGCCTGCAATTTTGGCTATGAATTGTTGAATGTGGGCCATATGTACATGAATTTCTCTTAACTCTTTCAAGTTTTGAGGACATTACATGCCAAGGATAGAATTAGTCTTCTTAGGATCAACTTCAATGTTGTGATGGAATATGATGAAGCTGAGATATTTTCCTGAGGTTACCCTAAAATCACATTTCAAGAGAATCATATTCAGATTATGTTGACGAATCATGTCGAAGATGGATTCTAGGTCAGCCAAGTGGTAAAAATGTTGTTAGGACTTGAATAATATATCATCAACATAACATTATATAAAATTACCCAAGAAAGGTATGAAGATATGATGCATTTCATGTTGGTATGTGGCACCGACTTTGTTCAAGGCAAAGGGCATTACCTGATAGAAAAATACTCCTTGAAGAAATCTTAAAGGTGTGTCTTCCTTATATTTTGAGGCCATATGAATTTTATTATATCCAAAATAGCCATCCATGAAGGATAGTGGTTAATAAATAGTTGTTGCATCAATTAGGAGTTCTGTGATTGGTACTGGGAAGACATCTTTGGGAAAATTTTGGTTGAGATCTCTGAAATCAATGAAAAATCTAATTTTATCATTATTCATTTTCCCAGAGACAATGTTGGCCAAACATTTTGGGTATTTTACCTCTTGAATAAAATCTTCCCTGATGAGCTTGTCCACTTCAACCTCAATTTTGGAGGCATGGGTTGGGTGTGTCCTTCTGACAGTTTCTTGTATCTCTGATGATCTTCTAGAAAACCCAAGTGATGGGTGGCCACATTGAGGTCAAGGCCTGGCATCTCTGTGTAGTTCTAGGAAAATACATCCCGGTTTTTCTTTAAAAATTAATTGTATACCTCCTATTCTTCTAAAGTCATAGAAACAGTAATTACATTGGGGCATGGATCTTCTTTTGTACCCAGATTTATTTCTCGGAGTTCATCTATGGTAGTGGAGATGCCTTCCTCAAATACTGGAGGGATGCCCGTGAGATCTTCTTTCTCCTACTCTTCCTCTTTCTACACTACTCGTGCTTCATCCTGGGGAGGAGATGATAATACAATTTTCTCTGAGGGATGAGTGGAGCCTTCTTTTGGACATCAAGAGGATGAGGAAACCATTTCAGTCCCACTTGATGGCACAGATCCTTCTTGGAGTCCTAAAGGGGAAATTAGGGACTTAGAATGAGTCTCTTCATTTTCTTCTATATTCATGACTACTTCTTCCAGTTTGACTGTTAGAACTATCATTTTTTGGATATCAAGTGATAGAGTGAGAACATTTTCATTCAATATTTCACCATCTCTTGGAGAGTTGATAATTTCTTCACAACAGTTGGGCCCAACTATCATGATTTTCATTATGGAAGCTACTGAATGAATGCTTGAATTTGGGCACAACCCTTCAATTTTACTAAGAGGCGGCATGTAATTTTCGCTGAGCTAATTTAAAGGGTTAGTTGGGATCATCACCAAGCCATTTGTGGAATTGGTTCGATTAACATCATCATTAATGGAATGTTTTCCTCCTTTTTGGTAAAATCTTTCAACAATGTATTGTGTATCATAGGATTTTAATGGGGCCTTATCACCATATAATGTCTCATTCTGAACATTGGAATAATATTGAGACATTTGTGGTATGAGGAAGGAATGGATTCATGTTTAGGTAACCATGGTCTTCCCAGCAAAACATTAAATGTTGTATCCTACCGGACAACCATGAATTCTAAATCGGACATGAGACCCCAAAATTTAGTTTTAAGTGTAATCTCCCCAAGAGGTTTCAGGTCATTCTTTTCATAACCCTATAGCATCATAGTGGAGGGAGATAAGTGGTATTCATTAAGACCCAGTTGAAAAAGTGTACGGACTGGAATGATGTTAACCCCTGATCCATTATCAATAAAGGTTCATTGGATATCAATGTCACTGATTTCACTAGATATATATAAGGTCCTGGCATGTACTTGCATGAAAGAAACCTCTTCTTGATCTGTAAAAGAGATAATCTCATGGACTTACATGGGATCATTATCTGCATGATATACCTCAGTAGCAGCAACCTCAACTTCTAAACTCATGAGGGCTTGACAAGGCCTTTATGAGTTCTTTTCGGAGGTCTTTTGATAGACATAGAGCATCCAGGATTGATAACATAGCCAAAATTGGGCTAATTTATTTAATACATAATATTTCTAATCTAGGGGTATGTGCTTCCCAACATTGGGATGTTATTTTATAGACACCTTTGGATCTAATTACCCTGATGAGGATGGGTAGTCCCTTGGGATAGGATCTATAAGTGTTCCTGCTCTTAGTGGATTTGGTCGATTGGGTCGGCCAACACATTGAGGGGGCGGTGGAATATCCTCTAACCAATACTCCAATATAATCATGTCCGGGAAGACCCTGTCATGCATGGAGGAATAACTCCATTATTCTTGATGATTTTGATGGAGATATTTTTCATGAGTTTCGGCCACATAGACGATTCAAGTGGGGGTTTTGTTGAAGTAGTGGCTCCTATCATGACCACATATTCCTCTATATCCTCAACCTTGATGACCTATTTCCCCAGTTTCCAAATTAAGTGAAGGAAAATTAGGGTCATAATAAGAATCATCATGTGAGAGGGGATTTATTAAATTAATAACATTAACATATTTGAATATTAATTCCTCTTTTTATGAGGATTTTTCCTTATGGGTTGACTCTTGATGTGTTGTTTGGTGAGGAGGTTCCCATACTTTTGGGATGGTCGGCATGAAGTCTACTAAGGTCTCAGACAAATTTTTCACTAACACAAGCTCATATTCTTCTATTTATTCTTTATCCTTTCAACCATGTATCTTTTTTAAGGATTGGTCTTCAGAGTAATGGGCTTTCGGTGAAGCTGTTTGTGCTGTAGTGGAAGGGGTAAAGAGCAAAATTGGTTATTTCAATAATGTTTAAAGAATAACACGAGTCTGGTTGATTGTTTTTCTAACCATACAGTCACCTAACTTTTTCACTCTTATTTATATTTTCCTTCCATTCACCTCCCTCCTTATGATTAGTTGCAGAAACACATGCTAATTGGGATGAAATATTTTTCAATTTCACTTTCCTAGAGTCCATCATATTTTATAGGAAGTATTTAAAGACAAAAAATCATGGATGGGGTGAACCGACATTTTATGTAAGGGGAAATAGTTTGGGAGATCCTTATCACCTTCTTTTTTGGGATTATTAGGCTTTGAAAACTGAACTAAGTTTTTTTTTCAATGCATTGATGAAGTAACCAGGGACTTGGTCAATTATAAAGAAATATAAATTTTTTTCATCTCTTAAAACTATTTTTTCTATCATTTCTTTGATCATTAGGATGAGGAATCCATTGCTGCTGACACTTGGTAGATGGAGCCCTATGGTATGAGGCAGGCTTTGAAGTAGGAATATCTATAGGAGCCCGCTTAATGTAATTTTAATGGACTTCGATTTTTCTACACTCCTTTCGTGAGATGATAGAATTACTTGGGACTTGGATTTGGTCTCTGTGATGGAATTCTACACCTATTGAGCAATTGAGGCTAGGTCCTGAAATCCTTCTATTTATTTCATAGGGATCAATATTGTGCGAAACTCTTCATAGAGATTTTTTACACAGATAGGTATCAATTATTCCTAGGGAATGGTAGGTTTAAGGAATATGATAGTCTTTTCCACTGATTAATGAAATAAAAAACCCTTTCATTCTCCCTTTGTTTTCTGTTCATAGGATCGAAGATTTTTGTATTTTGCAGCATTAAATGAACTGGAAGAGGAATTTCTAACGATGGACTTCCCATCTAGTGATTGGTTAAGACTGAAAACTTGTGTACCTAATGAAATCTAACCCTTATAGTGGTTTCACAAAACACCTGAGCTTCATTGCCTCCTGCTGTACTGGGGTACCCATCATGGGATCACATCGAGAGACAAAATGTGTCATGTGCTGCTCTGGGTCTACTAAGCCATTGAAAATTGGAAATTTTTGATTTCTGAAGTTTGGCGGGGGAGGGGGGATCCAACCATTTTGAGTATGCCTTCTTTTGTAGGTGTATCAGTGTACACCATCCTTACATGTCTTCCAATCGATCCATTGATGACTTGATGGTGATCATAAGCATTCTAGGAATATCTAGTTGTGCAGGGACCTGAGCAGGTGTGGTGGCGAGAGACTGAATGGGTGCGAAGACTAATAATACCACTAGTGGGGGAACTACTAGTATCTATCATGGGTAACCCATAGGGACATGCCTGTAAAGATGTGTCTGCCCCTATTCTAGTTGTGTACCTAATAGATGGAATTATTGATCTACTATTGGAGGATAAAAATATATTAGTGGTTGATATCCCACATTGAGTGGATGTTCCATATCTCCTTCAATTATTGCAAAAACCCTCTTTACTGATGTATTCCAACTAGAAGTGCAAGTTAAGGATTTTCTTGCATATCATATCTAACAAAAAGGATACCATGGAGTAACACAACATTGAGAGTTCTAAACTCTATCATCTCCTCCTCTTGCTAAGAAAATATTTCCTCTAGTGAAAGTGATTAACCCTCTCTAGGGGGAAGGTGGGACATAGTATGACCCTTAACTTTTCCCCAATTAGGTGCCTTTCGAGGAGGTAGATGTTGATTATTCAAATGGATACCCAAATTTTGGATGAGCCTCTGGTTTTGGGTACACACACCTCCTTCATTCATTTTGTTGTAGACTGTATCATGAACATGGACTTCTTCTTCGTAATCTTATGAATTAGTATTATGTTTTAAAGGGTCTTCAGTAATGGTGTTGATGAAATTCACAGATTCCTAGTGCATCACATGCATTCTGTTGGTATCTCTATGAGATTTCCTTCATCTATTCCATCCATGAGACCTTGTCCTTTTCTTTTTTGATTCCATGGGAGTTGTTTGGTGGAAAGTGACCCAAAGGGAATTCCCAAAGAGTTCAGTCGGGTGTGTTCCAAGTGATTGTACTAGATCATAGGATGGGAAAATTGAGAAGATTCACTCTATGAAATATTCTCTAATTGGTAGAAAATAGATTCCCATTGAGGAGAGGATTGTTGAGGTAAAAAATCCCCCATCCCTAAAGGTTAGGGTTGTTCCTATTCTACTTTTGCAACCCTTTAGGCCTGATTGGTTGTCCCCAAGGGCTAGGTTAAAAAATCTCCCAGCCCTACAAAGTGGGTTTGCTTCCGAAATGTTGTGGTTGATACTACCATATATTCTCTTCTGATTTTACAGATTTTTTTATGAACATGGGATGAGTGAATTATTTGTTACTCACTTAAATTACCTATTTAAGAATACCATTGTGCCATTTCTGACATTTTTGAAATCTGATGACTGACATACTCTAAGCGGGAATCCTTTTTATTATTCTTAGATGCATGATTCAAGAGTATCTCAACAGACTATTATCTTCTCGCCCAATGTTGAGGATAGTTATTTGGGTCCTTTTCTTGTTGATCATATCTTTGGTCATGAACAGATTCCATTTTTTGTAGCCATCTGGGGGAAACTACATTGCATGATACAACTTTTGGTGGGTTTTACTGATTATGGAGTGAATTGAAATAAAACGCCCCATGTGTACCCTATCCTCTAATACAAACACCATATGGGGTATCTATATTCAGCTATCACAAACCCATTAATGCATCTAGGTATGCGCATTGAAGTTCTCATTGTTGTTTCTCAATATTTGGATGTTTGGAAGACAAGAGGTATGTCAAGACAATTTGGTGCTTTAACCTTCGATAACCTTGACGTGAGTTTGATACTCATTTTGTGGTAATACCTTTTCTTAGATTAAAAAGAGTTTTCCATATGTTGAGGCAGATTTCATGCATACAATCTCCCACCAACACCTCTGGAATACTATATTGAGGGGTGGCCAATGGTCAGAACATGACTAGTGTGTCATCTTCAACTATTTGTTTCCTTATGTTTAGTATATCTTCTTTGTCTTTCACCAGAGGTTCCTCAACCTAGTCTGGCCAGAGTGGATGCTTCCCGATTATCTTGTCACATGTAATGGGATTAGTTGGGATTTCCTCTACTATGTTAGAAGGAAAATGACCAAAGTGTGGTTTGGAGAATGATCATCTCCTTGGGATGTCTTTCAGTTGAGAAATAATTTTACCTGACAACGACAAGGTATTACACATGAATTGCCTCATGTTTCCAAGTGCCTCATGATAAGAGGGTCTTCTAATCACTGCATTTCCTGTTAGAGAAATCTTATGAAAATGAACATCACTAATGTGGAGAGAACTTTCAAAACTAACAACATCATGGGGAGGAATACCATGGTGGATTACAGCAAGGGGAAGAATATCTTACTCCTTAGTCTTTTGAACACACATGGGGTTTCTTTGGCTATCATCAAGAGATAGGTTCTTGAGATTTATTGAATTGTTTTCATGAAGAAATCCTTCATGGTGAAGTTTCTAATGAGGACCTTCATAATTACTAGTACTTCTCCTATGATTTTTTAATGGGAGGGCGGGTTCTTGAGCTACGACAGATAGACATATAGGGGCTTCAAGAACTCCAGCATTAAGTGAAGCCTAATATTAGATCAACTCTTGATTTTACAATCATGTTTGATTAGGATTTTTCTTAGATACCTTCTTACAAGCGATTGGTGCCACTTGCTGGGAGAAGTGGTCATCATGGCTAGGTGTCGGTGCTTACCTTGGAGTGGCCATTGGAATAGGCCAATTACCGTTGATTGGAGTGGGTGTATGTTCCTAGTCCAATTGTCCATATAATATGAGGGATTTTTTCCTATGACCCTATTGGACGAGAGAAGAGGTGTGTGTCTGCTATGGGTGTTTTGCTGATGAGATATCCCATTTTTGGGGATAGAGTTATGTGTCTATCCCTCAAGAACTACTGTCATCACCCAGATGATGCCCTATAAAGTCTGTAGGATATTGATAGGGATTTTTATATGCCCATTCACCATTTCAAAAATATTCTTGTTGACTTTAGTGACCATAATAGAGATATATGTCCATTATTTATCTAGAGTAGGTGTATATTCCTGCTTCAATCCTCCCTTTTCTACCAGTAGATACTGACATTTCTCTTGTGTGGGAGAAAATAGTTGAGTATGCCCCCTACTTTTTGTAGGGACATTCCAACTGAATTCTCTCAGTGCTACCAAATGACACTATTGGTAGGCTTGTTGGGTACTAGAAGGTGTGTGTGCCTTATAAATGTTTTCCTCCAAACATGGTCAGAAAACTTTTATGAGTGTTTCCAAAATAGTCTTTTGGAAGGATTTGTGGGTGCAGATAGGTGTATGTTCCTACTTCAAGGTTGCCGCCATATTTGTTTGGTGGGATTATTTTAATTTCACCAAACGAGACTAATGTATGGCTAAATGAAGGCAGATAAGTTTATGTTTCAGCTCACTGTTTTCCACCAAACTGGGTTGGAGGGCTTCTTTAGAGGGGGAAAAGGTGTAAACCTACTTCCTATTGGCCATTTTTTGTCCTCAGCAGGCTATCTGGCATGCTTGGGTTTGAAGGACCTATGCTGATTAGACGAGGACAGCATGCTCTTCATGTTGAGGGTTAACTACCGCACAAAATTAGTGGTAGAGATTGTTGGAAGGAGTCCTTGAGAAGGACCCTTCTGTCTCCTAGATGAGTTCATAGTTGGCCTCTTGATACACCTCTATGAAATATGGGAGGGAGTGGTTGTTGCAATGTTGGGATAAGATCCCAAAGAGGTTAAAAATGGAAGTTGACACCATCTTCTCTAAGACCTTCAGTCATCATTGACCAGACGGTTGGTGGTGATGGTTCAGCTGGAAGGTCTTTCGACCAGCCTCCAGGGTCGGGATTGTACCATTTTGATGGTACTCTTAGACTAGTGAGTTTGAGACCCAATGTTAAAGATGTTGGGATGGTGATGGAATCCTTCACATAAAAGAGGATCCGAATTGAGTAGCAGCTAGGGTGTTCATTGGTGAAAACATGAAAAAGGCCATTGGATTTGAGGGAGTTCTGAAAAGGAGTGCTTGTATATATATGACAAAACAAAAATGAACATTATCAAAGAAACATCTTATTTGAGTGAACATATGTGTGATTAATTTCCTTGTTTGGTCCTCATTCAATTTAAGAGTGGGAGGGGCCTAACAGATGGGTGATATTATCATCTTGGTTAAGGATTCACGTCGGGTTCACCATTTTTTATTTCCCCCATATTTTGGTGCAACATCATGATTTTCTATTTATAAATGTTTTCTAAAGGGTTTGTTCATGGAACAAAAAATACCCAATGGTTCTGTATCCATGGGGGCATACTTTCCAAATGTAGGCACTCGTTAGGTGTTTTGATCTATGATGCTTATGAACTCACATTTGTTGAGAGGCTGGGAGGCCAGGCTCATCACACCCTTTTGGGGGGAATTATTTCCGAATCTAGGACTCTATTATAGATTCAATAAATGTTCATGAATCCTTCATTAATTTCCAAGTATGATGTGGTTCATCCTAATATTAGAAATCAGTTGTAAGAATTTATAGATCTTAGAATCATCTGTATGTATATGAGGTTCTTCATCAATGGAGATATATGTATGTATCTGAGGTTCTCTATTGATGTTATCCTCTTATATACTACATATAGATTCTTTGGTCATTATTACGATGATTCTAGATTTCCAGCCACACAGTTGGGCACATTGGAGTTTATTATCATCCAGGGAGACAAAGGTTACTCAAGGGTTTATCATCATCCAGGGAGACATGAGTTGTTTTGATGTAGGGAATGAACCCATAGGTAGGCTTCTTACATATACTTGTAAAAGGAATAATAACCCACATTGTTCGGTACCGCTTAATGGGTCACATCATACCCTTTAAGGTCATATGATAAGGACCCAATTATACTGTTTAATGTCATTTGGAAAGGACATCTAGGTGGAATTTGCCTAGTCAAATTTTGGTATGGGAGTTAGGCCAAAGTAGACCAAGGAACCTAGAAGGGATATGAATTTACAAGTTGAATTGAACCCAACTAGTAATGTGTACCAGACAGAATAGGTTTGATTTGGGGCATTGGGTTTGAACCTCATGTAGGCTTCCTATGAATCCCATTTGAATGGGAATCAAAGCCCACGTAGTTCGGCCATGAGGACCCATGCCTATGGAGGCCCTTAAGGGTATTTCATATAGGGTAATATGTCCCTTTGAGATGATTATGTTGGGGCTTATTCATGAAGAGGATACCCATGTAAATATACCAGGAGGGATGTTTTAACTCATGTTTATTTAGGGGCTTAACTCAGGGCTTACTTCTGAGGAGGATGCCCAGATTAAGATAGTTGTGTTTGGGGATTCTTCCTAAGGAAGATTCCCATCGAGCTCGAGCCCTAAGTAGGATTCCTATGTATCTTGGTTAGTAGGAATTATAGTTCTCATAGTTCAATAAATGAGGTGGATTATGTAAGTATCATGATCATCATTAATCTATAAGCCCACATGATTCCTGCTTTGTATGAGAAACAAGAGGAAGCAGAAGATTCTATAGACCACACACTTACCCCCTTTCGTTGGTGTAAGAGGAGGAGGATGATGATGGAAGAGACCGGGGTTATGAAACGTCCCTCTCTTCACTTCACCCTTGAAAGGAATGAAGTTTCAGTACACAGTGGTAGAGAGGACCAAGATTGAAACCTCCTACTTGAAAGGCTAGAGGCTTACTCTAGGAGGGATTCCCTAAAATTGGTTATGCAACGAGATGAGGATCTGATTCCATATTGAATGGAAAAGAAAGCGTAATCCTCACCCTCCCCACCATTTACCGGAGGCACCAGATCTTAGAGATGAAGAGGGAGGGACATGGTCCAAACCCTAGTACTTCAGATTGGGAGCTCCTCAACACTATCCCTTGGGTAATGGTCCTTGTGACCATAAATATATAAATCTATAGATTCCCCGAGAATACTAACCATATGGTAGGATAAGTGTGGAAAATCTATGACCATAGAAACAAAAATCAAAATGGGAGACATGATAATGTTCCTTTCTATATGGTTTTATAGGTTAGGAGGACTTGGAAGAGGCTTCAACTTGGCCCCTTTCAGATAAGGGATCCAGAGAAGGATATGACCTACCATGAGTTGATTAAAGGGAGGCCTCAGGAATGGATCATACAAGCTAGAGAATAGGATGAACCAAGGAGGCTTGCGTAGGGGTGCTTCACGCAGGTAGGCCTAGGAAAATTAGAAGAAACTTCAGAGATAGAACACCTAGGAAACCACACTTGGGAGAGACCTTGTTCAAGACTTCAAGGGTATCCATAAGCTTTACCATAGGTATGTCGCGTAAGTCTCTAATTAAGGAAGGGATCATCAGGATAGTGTTTATTAATTAGGGTCTGTGAAAATGCCTCACATAGGTGTTATTTACTTTAAAACCTGGGAGGAATTAAGTTACACCATCCCCCTTTAATTTTCTCTTTTTTAGG
This sequence comes from Viscum album, assembly GCA_963277665.1. Lineage (NCBI taxonomy): Eukaryota > Viridiplantae > Streptophyta > Magnoliopsida > Santalales > Viscaceae > Viscum > Viscum album. The sequence goes on from CAUJRU010001696.1 coordinate 27,482, forward strand.
TGTTATAAAACTACCTAGAAGGTTTCAGAGGGCTTGAACAAAGTACTAGGGTGATCAGAGTAGCAATGATCCTTCAGGAAAATATTTCCATACAAATGAAGACCCCATGGGCCGATTTATAGGAAAATATAGGTCCCTGGGGGAAGGAATAATTTCACACAGGGGTAACATGTAGGTCGGCACCGCAAGGTTCTGTTCAAGTAGCTTGCACGCTGATGGTACTTTGAGAGGGATTGCATGATCAGCCTTCAGGGCATTATCAAATTTTTACCTTTTCCACTTCTTTCCTTCTCTTTTACCTAAGGTATTTTCCTTTTTTTCCTATTCATCCAAGTGATAAAATGGAGTGTCAACAACCCCTGAAAACCATAAATACACCTAAAATTTTAAAAAATACTAAAAACCTTAAAAACCTTAAAAACTCACTAAAACACATAAAAAACCATTAAACCCCTAAATATGATAAAAACCTTTTAAAAACATTAAAACCCCTAGAAAAATAAAAAAACCATAAAAACCCAAAAGACCCTAAAAACCTAAAAAACCCTAAAAACCCAGGAAAACCCTAAAAGCCCCCAAAATCTTTGAAAACCCTAAAAAAATACTAAGAAAGAAAAAATTCCACCGCTCTCTCCTGGTCTATCCCTCCTGACGCGGTGATATCCAGGGCGTCCTCATGGAATCCTTCTCGGCGTCTTCAGCAATCTCCTTCGGTTGGGTGCAGCGGATGGTTTTTGGTTCGTGCGGTCTTCCTCCTCGGTGCGTTTGCGGGTGACAAGGCGGTTTCTGGATGGCGAAGGATTCTGGCGTTTCTTCTCAGGGAAAGGCGGTGACTTCCTGGCCTGGGTCGTGTGCCGTTTTTGCTCATCATATATTTCCGATCTGGTTTGTGGTGATGCTATCAATTCCTTGGATGCCAAGATCCCTTCTAGATTTCAGCCTTTCGGGGCTGTTCTTTTAGATCTTATGTGTCTACGGACGGGCCAGTAGGGTCTAGGGCTTCTTCGGAAGTGTTGGAATGCTAGGTCTGAGGATCTCTTCCAGTCCGAGGTTGCGGTTGGTGTTCTACCCGAGAGGTCTCCTACCCTGGTGATCTTGTGGGAGATGTGGCAGGCGCTTGATGGGGTTGGGATTCGGCGATCCAGTCTGGGAAAGGCTGTCATCAAGTTGGCCGAGATCTTTTGGAGATTTGGCTCTTCCTTGGAAGATCTGGATTTTTCTCTTGGTCAATGCTCTGGGAGGTGGTTCTGGTGGAGTCAAGACAGGTCAAGCTTTCGCCGCTGTGTCTTGGTTTTGTAGGTTTGTTTTCAACTCGCTTCTTTTCATGCTGCTGTCAAACTTCTGGATTTCTGCTGGTTGCTGGATGTTATGTTGGACTTTGTAGGTTCCTTATGTGCTCTTGTGGGCCACTGTGGTGATGATGCTTGGTTTGGTTGTGAGTTACTGTTGATGTTGGATCATGAGCATGCTGCAAGAATGGACCCTCTTGGGGAGAACATGATGGTTGCTGGAAAGGGTGTGAATGGAGTGGTTTGGGAAAGGCTGCACTATTTACTGGTTGTTGAATTCTATTTGGGGGCTGCTGCTTGTGGTTGTTTGGTTATTTTTTGCTGTTGTCGATGAGTTTGTTGTTGTGCTGCTAGTTGTTGGTTGCTGTTTGCTGGGAGGTGCTGATGGTTGCTTTTGGTTCTGGTGCTTGTGTTGTGGTTTGATGCTACTGGGTGTGATTGGATGTGATGTCGGATTTGGTGTTGTTGGTAGCTGGGTCTGGTTGTTTTGGACGTGTTGCTGCTGGTGTGTTGCTGTGATGGTTGGATGTGGTGATGTTGGATGCTGGTACTGGCTGGATGTGATGTGATGCTGCTGCTGTTGTGTTTGGTCCTTGAGTCTTTTCTTTCTTGGTTTTCTTTTTTTGGTGTGGGTTGTAAGGGGTTTTTGGGCGTGGTTCATTTGACCCCTCCCCTCCCTTGTTTGTTGTGTCCTCTTTTTTCTTTCAAATAAATTTGGGGGGCCGGCAATAGCCCGGCCCTCGCATCTTCCTTGCCTAAAAAATCCTAATAACCATAAAGATCCTAAAAATATGGAAAAATCAATGAAAACATAAAAAATCTAAAAACCATAAAAACCCCATGAAATCCACAAAACCCCTAAAAACCCATAAAAACCAAAAAAACCACTAAAAACTCTAACAACCATTACAACCCCTAAAAATGTTAAAAAACTTTAAAAATCCTATAAACCCCTAAAAATAAAAAATGAATCGTAAAAACCCCAAAAGTCCTTAAAAACCATGAAAATCCTAAAAAATATAAAATCCCTAAAAAACCCTAAAAACCCTCAAAATTCATAAAAACCATAAAAATCATAAAAAATCCCATAAAATACATGAAAACATAAAAAACCTAAAAATCCAGAAAAAACCCCTAAAAACCATAAAACCCCTAAAAACCTTAAAACCCCATAAAAATCATAAAAACCCAATAAAAACTCTAAAAACCCTTTAAACCCTTATAAACGTTACTAAAATCTAAAAAACATGAAAAACCCTAAAAAACTCAAAAAACCCTTAAAATGCCACAATACCCAAAAATAACTTAAAAACCTTAAAAACCTTGAAACCATAAAAATCATCAAAATCCCTAAAAACCCTAAAAACCATAAATATACTAAAAACCTCTAAAAATCCATGAAAACAAAAAAAACCAAAAAACCAAAAAACCCCTAAAAGCATTAAAAAATCCAAAAACCCCATAAAAACCCCAAAACAACTAAATACTTCAAGAACCCTTAAATGCATCTGAAAAATATTAAAAACCCTAAAAACTAAAAAATCCCTAAAACCCCAAAAAGAATCTAAAAACCCAGAACACCCTTAAAAAACTGAAAAAACCTTCAAAGAAACTAAACCCCCTCAAAATCCTATAAACTCTAAATACACTACAAAACATAAAAATCTAAAACCCCCTAAAAATCCATAAAAATGCAAACTGCCCTAAAAACCTAAAAAACCCCTGAAAACCCTGAAAACACATAAAAACCATAAAACCCCATAAAACCCTAAAAACAACCAAAAACTCTAAAAAACCTTTAAACCCCTAGAAAGTTAAAAACATTAAAAAACCTTTAAAACTATAAAAACTAAAAACCCCCTAAAAACCCAAAAGACCCTAAAACCCTGAAAATCCATAAAAACCCTAAAACCCCCCAAAACCCTCAAAATCCCTAAGAACCCTAATAAAACCTAAGAACCATTAAAATCCTAAATCCCCATAAAATCCATGAAAATGTAAAAAAACCTAAGAACCCTGAAAAACCCTTGAAATCAATAAAAAATCCCTCAAACCTTAAAAAACCCTAAAAATCCTTAAAACCCCTAAAACCCATAAAAACCCCTAAAAACCCCCAAAACCCTAAAAATCTCAAAAAACTCTAAAATCCCTAAAAACCGTAAAAAATGTGAAAACCCCTTAAAAATCCATGAAAAGATAAAAAAAATCTGAAAACCTATATTACCCCTGAAAGCCATAAAAACCCCTAAAACATTAAAAATCCACAAACCCCATAAAAACCATAAAAATGACTAAAATCTATAAAATCCCATAAAATCCCAAAAATGTTAAAAATAAAATATTTTAAATACCATAAAAACTCAAAAAAACCATAAATCCTAAAAAAACCCTAAAAACCCAAAAAAACAAAAAAAAAATTCAAAATACCCTAAAAACCTCTAAATATCCCTAAAAACCCCAAAAAACCTAAAAACCATAAAAATCCAAAAATCCTCCTAAAAATTAATGAAAAGGTAAAAATCTTAAAAACCCTAAAAAAACCCTTGAAAACAATAATAACCATAAAAAAACCATGACCACCCATAAAACCCCTAAAAACCACTAAAAACTATAAAAAACATTAAACCCCTAAAAACATTAAAAAATTGTAAAAAACCATAAACCTGTAATGAACTAAAAAACCCTAAAACCCCCAAAAGACTTCAAAAACCTAGAAAATCCCGAATAACCCTTAAACCCTCAAAATCCCTAAAAACTAAAAAAAATCAATAAAAACATTAAAAATCCTAAAAAAACATCTAAAAATCCAAGAAAATGTAAAACCCTAAAAACCTTAAAAAACAACTAAAACCCATAAACCCCCCTTCCCCCAAAACCATGAAAAACCCTAAAAAGCCAAAAACCCTAAAAGGCCTCAAAAAATTCTTAAAACCCTTAAAACCCCTAAAAATGTTAAAAGAATCTAAAAAACCTTTCAAACCCTAAAAGATACAAAAAAAACCTAAAAACCCCAAAAGCCCCTTAAACCGTGAAAAAACCCCAATACCATAAAACCCCTAAAAACCCAAAAAACCAAAAAACCCATAAAAACCTTAAAAGACCCCCGAAACCCTACTAAAACTCTAAAAATCATTTAAATCCCTAAAAATGTTTAAAAAATCTACAAATCCTTAAAACCCCTAAAAACTTAAAAAAACCCACTAAATACCTTAAAACCCTAAAAATCAAAAATATCCCAATATCCCCTAAAAAATCAATGAAAACGTAAAAAACCCTAAAATCCTAAAAAACACATAAAAACCATAAAAACCAAAAAAACATTAAAAAACCCTAAAACCCATTAAAACCCTAAAACCACTAAAAACTTTAAAAAAATTTAAACCCATTAAAAATGATAAAAAACTCTAAAAACCTTTAAAATAATAAAAAACTCAAAAAACTCTAAAAACCCTAAAAATCCCTAAAACCCCTAAAAACCCCTAAAACACCAAAAAACCCTAGAAACTCTAAAACCCCCTGAAAACCCCCAAAAAAACCCTCAAAAAATTTAAAAACACTAAAAATCATAAAAACCATAAAAAACTAAAAAAACCTACAATTAATGAAAAAATATATAAAACCCTAAAAACCTTGAAAAACATAAAAATGTTAAAAAACCTTAAAAACACATAAATACCTAAAACCACTAAAAACTCAAAAACCCTTCAAAACCCCTAAAAACATTAAAAAACTCTAAAAAACCTTAAAACAACAAAAAAATACAAAAAACCCCTAAAAACCCAAAAGACCCTAAAAACCCCAAAATACCTTAATACCCCTAAAAACCCCTTAAATTTCCATGAACTATCAAAATCCCTAAAAATCCTAAAAAAACCTAAAAACCATAAAAATCCTAAAAACCCCTAAAATCCATGAAAACGTAAAAATCCCTAAAATCTAAAACGCCTGAAATCCATAAAACCCCTAATAACCATAAAAACCCTAAAACCCCATAAAACACCTAAAACCACAAAAATCTCTCAAAACCCTTAAAACCTGTAAAATCATTAAAACCCTAAGAAAATTAAAAAACCCTAAAAACCAAAAAAAACACCCTAAATACTCAGAAAAATCCTATAAACAGTAAATACCCTTAATCCCCTAAAAAACCTAAAATCCCCCAATACCCTTAAAAACCCTAAAACCCATAAAAATCCTAAAAACACAAAAAAATACATGAAAATGTAAAAAACCCCAAAAACACAAAAAACCATGAAAACCATAATACCCTTAAAACCCTAATAAACTCTAAAAACCCATAGAAAGCCACTAAAAACTCAGAAACCCCTAAAACAGTAAAAAACTCTAAAAGACTTTAAAACCCTAAAAATCAACAAAAAACATTAAAAAATAAAAAAGACTCTGAAAACCCTAAAAAACTCTAAAAAACTTAAAAACCCTTAAAATTCATAAAACCCCTAAAAACTGGAAAACCCATAAAAATCCAAAAAAACCCTAAAATTCATGAAAACGTAAAAACACCTGGAAACATTGAAGATCCCTTGAAAACCATAAAACCACAATAAAACTTTAAAAATCCTAAAATCCCATAAAAACCCTAATAATAACTAAAAAATCTTAAAACCATAAAAACCACTAAAACTGTTAAAAATATCTAAAAACCATTAAACCCCTAAAAATTTGATAGAACCAAAGAAACCCAAAAAGACACTAAAAACCCCAAAAACCCAAAAACCCCTATGAGACCCATAAAACCCCCAAAAAACCTTAAAAATACCTAAACCCCCATAAAATCCATAAAAACCCTAAAACGACTAAAAACTCTAAAGCCCCTAAAAACACCAAAAAACATTAAAAAACTCTAAAAAACCTTAAATCCTCTAAAAACATTAAAAAAAACCCCAAAACCCAAAAGACTATAAAAACCCTGAAAAACTATAAAAACCCCAAGAAACCCTGAAATTTCCTAAAAAACAATCAAAATAACTTAAAACCCTTAAAACCATAAAAATCCAAAGACAACCCCTAAATTACAATGAAATTGTAAAAACCCTAAAAACCATGAAAATTGCCTGAAAACCATAAAAACCACTAAAAACCTTTAAAACCCTAAAACCCCACAAAAAAACTAAAAACCACTAATTTTTTTAAACCCTTTAAACCCTTAAAAATGTTAAAAAACTCTAAAAACCCTAAAAACTAAAAAACCCAAAAAACCCAAAAGACACTAAAAACCCTGAAAGACCCTAAAAACCCTAAAACACTGAAAAACCCTAAAACCTTCAAAATTCATAAAAACCCTATGAAACCCTAAAAACCATAAAAATCCTAAAACCTTTAAAAAGTTTAAAAACAGTTAAAATCTCTAAAAATGTTTAAAAACTCAACAAAATTTAAAAATACTAAAAATCTCAAAAAAAAACATAAAAACCCAAAAGGCCCTTAAAAACTTGGAAACCCTTAAAAACCCTGAAAATATTAAAACCCCCCAAATCACTAAAAACCCTAAAAATCATAAAAATCATAAAAACCTCTAAAAATCAATGAAAAGATAAAAAACCATAAAAACCTTGAAAATCCCCTAAAAATCATAAGACCCCTCAAAACCTTAAATATCTTAAAAAACCCATAAAATTCCAAATAACCCACTAAAAACTTAAAACCCCTCAATACCCCTAAAAATGTAAAAAACTCTAAAAAACCTTTAATATACTAAAAAGTCAAAGAAACCCTAAACCCCCAAAAGACCCTAAAAACCCTAAAAACCATAAAAATCCTAAAACCTCAAAAATTTCCAAAAAACCGTCAAATTCCTTAAAAACCCTAAAAACCCATAAAAACATAAAAATCCTAAAAACCCCTAAAACTCCTTGAAAATTTAAAAAACCCTAAAAACCATAAAAACCCAATGAAAACCATAAAAACCCAAAAAAATATTAAAAACCTTAAAAACCCTAACAACCCATAAAACCCTAAAAAACCACTCAAACTCTAAAAACCCTTAAACCCCTAAAAATCTAAAAAAAATTAAAAAACCTTTAAAACACTAAAAACTCAAAAAAAACCCCTAAAAATCCAAAATTACCATACTAACCCTAAAAAATACTAAAAACCCTAAAAACACCTGAAAACCCTAAAACCCCTCAAAATCCCTAAAATCCCTAAAAACCCAAAAACTCTAAAAAATCCTAAGACCCACTAAAAATCCATCAAAACATAAAAAAAATAAAAACCCTAAAAACCCCTAAAAATCATTAAAATAACACCTAAAAACCATAGAAAACCCATAAACACCTAAAAACGCACTAAAAACTCTAAAAAATCTAAAAACCTAAAAAAACGTTAAAAACTCTAAGAATCCTTTAAACCCAAAAAATTAAAAATTACCCTAGAAACCAAAAAACACCCTAAAAACCATGAAAACCACTAAAAACCCCTAAAAAACTAAAATACCTATCAGAATCCCTAAAAACCCTAAAAACCCTAAAAATCATAAAAATCTTAAAACCCCCTAAAAATATATGAAAATGTAAAAAAATCCTAAAAATCCTAAATACCCCGAAAACCATAAAACACCTAAAAATCTTAAAAAATAAAATTAAAACTCATAAAAATCATAAAACTACTAAAAACTCTAAAAACCCTTAATACCCCTAAAAATGCTATAAACACTAGAAATCATTAAAATCAGAAAAAACTCGAGAAAACCCTAAAAAGCCAAAAAGATCATAAAACCTATAAAAATCCATAAAACCCCCAATATCTCTAAAAACTCTAAAAACACTAAAAACCCCTAAAATTCATACCCACTGAAAACTATAAAACCCTTAAAGCCTTAAAACCCCCTAAAAACCCATAAATACCCTAAAACCAACTCAAACTCTAAAAACCATTTAAACCCGCAAAACGTTAAACAAATTTAAAAATCCATAAAAATCCTAAAATAATCAACAAAAAAACCCTAAAAATCAAAAAGTTCTTAAAAACCCAAAAAAACTCTAAAACCCCCTGAAAAACACTAAAAAATCTGAAAATCCCTAAATACACTAAAAACCATAAAACCGATAAAAATACTAAAACACCACTAAAAATCCATGAAAACTTTATAACCCTAAAACCCCTAAAAACCATAAAAACACCTAAAATCCCTTAAAATCCCTAAAAATCGTTAAAACCCATAAAAATATTAAACCCCATAAAAATATTTGAAAACATAAAACACCTGAAAACCAAAAAACCCCTAAAAACCATAACAACATAAAAAATAGGGAAACACCCTAAAATAATAAAACCCTTAAAACCCCTAAAAACATCAAAACAACTCTATGAAACCGTAAAACACCTAAAAACTCAGAAAAAAAACCCTAATAATACAAAAAAGCCAAAAACCCCTAAAAAACCCCTAAAACCCCTAAAAACCATAAAAATCCTAAAAACCTTTAAAAATCCAAGAAAACTTAAAAAAACCCTAAATACCTTGTAAAACCCTGAAAACCAAAAAAACCCTAAGAACCTAAAAACCCCTAAAAAACCCTACGAAACCAAAAAACCCTAAAAACTCTACAACCCGTTATAACCACTAAAAATGTTGAAAACTCTAAAAACCCTAAAAAACCCAAAAAGAACTCAAAAAACCCCTTAAAATCACAAAACACCTTAAAACCCTTAAAACCCCTAAAAACCTAAAAACCCCTAAAAACCGTCAAAATCGCTAAAAACCCTAAAAATCATAAAAATATGAAAAACCTCTAACAATCCATGAAAATGTAACAAATGTTAAAGACCCTAAAAAACCCTTGAAAACCATAAAAACCTCTAGAAACATTAAAAACACTAAAACCCATAAAAATAACTAAAAACCTTAAAAACCCCTAAAAATGTTAAAAACTTTATAAAACCTTAAAACCCCTAAAAATTAAAAACCTCTAAAAACCCAAAAGACTCTAAAAACTCTGAAAACCCCTAAAAACAATAAAAATCCTAACACCCCTAAAAATCAATGAAAATGTAAAAAAACTAAAAATCCTAAAAAAACTCCAGAAAACCATAAAACCCTTAAAAACCATAAAAACCCAAAAAACCCATAAAAACAACCAAAAATATAAAAACATTTAAAACACCTAAAAAGATTAAAAAATCTAAAATACCTTAAAAACATAAAAATCCTTAAAAATCCAAAGATCTTAAAAAACCCTGAAAAAATATAAAAACCTACCCCCCTATAAAATTCTAAAAACCCTCAAAATCCCTAAAAACCATAAAAACCTAAAACCCTAAATATCCTAAAATTCCCCGAAAAATCCATAAGAATGCAAAACACCCAAAAAAACTTTGAAATACCCATGAAACCTGTAAAACGCCCTAAGAATATTAAAAAATCTAAAAACCTATAAAACCCCAAAAAACCCCTAATAACACAAAAAATCCCTAAAAACATTAAAAAATATAAAAATCCTTCAAACCCCTAAAAAACATTAAAATCCAAAAAAACCCCAATGATCTAGAAAACGGTGAAAAACCATAAAAACTGCAAAAAAACCATAAAACCCTAAAAATCCAAAAAACCTTAGAAAAACTAAAACCAATAAAAATACAAAAAAAACCCATAAAAATCCATGAAAACATAAAAAACAATAAAAAACCCTTGAAAACCCTTTAAACACCTAAAGTTGTTAAAAAACTCTAAAAATACTAAGAACTCCACAAAAAAACCCCTAAAAACCAATAAAGTCACTAAAACCCCTAAATAATCAAAAACCCATAAAAATCCTAAAAACTCTATTAATCAATGAAAACACAAAAAACCCCTAAAAACCCTAAAACCCCCAAGAAAACAATAGAACCCATAAAAAAATTAAAAAACCCAAACAACCCCTAAACAACTTAAAAAAATTGAAAAATATAAAACCCATTAAAACCCCTAATTTATTAAAAAACACTAAAAATACTTAAAAACACTAAAAAACACAAAAAAAACAAAAGACACAAAGAGACCCAAAAACCACGAAACACCTAAAAACCCTAAAAACCCTAAAACTCCTTGAAAAACCCTAAAACCCTCAAAAGTCCCTAATATCCCTAAAAACCCTAAAATCATGAAAAATATTTAAAAAACCCCAAATATACATGAAATGTAAAACCCTTAAAAACCCTAAAAACCCCCAAAAACATAAAAACCCTTAAAAACCATAAAACACTAAAACCCATAAAAACCGTAAAATCACTAAAAGCTCTAAAAACACATTAAACCCATAAAAAACATTTTAAAAACTCTAAAAAAATCTTAAAAATCCTAAAAAACACAATGGAACCCTAAAACCCAAAAGACCCTAAACCCTAAAAACCCCTAAATACCCCTAAAACCCCTCAAAATCCTAAAAACCCAAAAAAGAAAAAAAACTATAAAAATCCTAAAACCCCCTAAAAACCAAGAAAATGTAAAAAATCCAAACAACCCCATGAAAACCAAAAACCCCTAAAAATATTCAAAAACCTAAAACCCAATAAAAATAAAAAAATACTAAAATAATAAAAATCCTTAAAACCTCTATAGAAATTAAAAGATCTAAAAAATCATAAAACCCCTAAAAACTCAAAAAAACACTAAAAACCCAAAATGACCCTAAAAACTCCCTGAAAACCCCTAAAACCCCTCAAAATCCCTAAATACCCTAAATACCCTCAAAATCCTAAAAAATAAAAGAATTAAATGAAAACGTAAAACCCCCCAAAACCATGATATATATCATATTAAGCCCATGGAGAATAATTTTGGGCTAGTTAAATATTTTAAGCCCGATTGATATTTGAATTGGACCAGCATTCACTTTTTGACATCCAACATAATGGTGGGTCATAACACACTTATTTGGGGCCCAAAATGACTTATCCACTTCCCAAGGAAAGGAAATTCATAGAATAATATTAAATAGGATAAAGAAGGTGGATAATAGCATCATTAAGAAGTAAATTCTCTACTTGAGTTAGTGGAGTCATTAAATAACATGGAAAAGTGTTTTTTTGTGATTTTATCGGTAATTTGAGCGTCTCCATGAATTTTAATTCGTTTTGGGTCATTTTCCTTTATTTGTTTTGTCTTTATAATGTCTTTCACCCATTTGTAATGGCTAGACTTGAATGTGATGAATTTGGGAAGCTTGTTGTGCATCCTTCTTGCTTTAGACACTTCCCTTTGCTCGAAATTGGTGGTGTAACTTCATTGGTAGTGAAATTTTATTTAAGGGTGGTGAAATATTGGTGGGTGTAGTTTTCTTTAAGCCTTGGTCAATTGTATACATTTTTCTTCTCATCTTCACTTACTTGTTTTAAGATTCCAACAACGCATCGGTTTTGTATCAGAGCAGTAGGTTCTAATGAGTAAGTTCTATTACATTCTTCTTATTACTCTCCACCATGTATCAGAAGATAGTATCTTCTACTCCTCCTTCTCCATGTGCAATTTTCAACGCATAGATACAATCGAAAATTACTCAAATCAGTGAGTAACTTTCTCAACTATTTAGAGAATGGTTGAATATTGAAATTCCAGATTTTGATGGGAGTATGTATCCGAATGATTTTATAGATTAGATGTGGGAAATAAAATGATTCATTGAATTTAAGAAAGGTACTAATGAAAAAGAAGGGTAATATACCCATTCAAAAATTTAAATATTATGCATCTCTTTGGTGCAGAAATATGAAGAAATTGTGGGAACGTGGTGGTAAATAAAAAATGTGCTCCTAGGATAAGTTGGAAAAGCTTTTTAAAAGACAGTTTTTTCCTAATAAATATTAGAGAGAGATTTATTTCCAAATTCATAGCATGTGACAAGGATATAAATCTATTGAAGAGTAAATTTGGGAGTTTTATCATTTATTGATTTTAAGTGATGTTCCATAGTACAAAGAGAAAAATACTTTAAGGTTTCTGGGTGGATTAAATGAAAAAAATTCACATTATATGGAGTTACAACCATTCTTCTCACTTGATGATGTTTGCATAATGGCTATCAAGGTGGAAAAAAATTGGTTCTCAAAGGTAATAGTGCTCAGGAACCACAATAGAGGTATATTTTTTTTATAAATATATTTATTATAATAAATATGGTGTTGGTGGGAATTAATTTGGAAGGAAAAAGATGATAGATAAAGGTAAAGATAAGGCTATAGAACAACAAAATAGAAATCCAAGTCCTTTGTACATAGGAATCAAAAGTGTTTCAAATGTTATGGGTATGGTCTGTTTTAGGCCAATTGTCCTAATAATATAATTATTACTATAAAGGAGATCTAAGAGATTGAAAATGAAATAAAATAGGTTGAACACGGTGATAAAGAATTTGAAAATGAGGATCATGTCATGGAAGAAGATAATGTGGGTAACAAGCTTGTGCTACGTAGATTTTTGTAAGCTCAAATCTTCTTGAAATAAGTTCAAAGAGAAAATTTGTTCTAAACTCATTTCACCATTAATCAATGGGCATGGATAGTGATTATTGATAGTTGGAATTGTAAAAAGGTTTCTTCAAAAACACTAGTGGAGAAATTAAAACTTCCAATTGAGAATTATCCTCAGTTATAAAAATTACTATGGTCAAACAATGAGAGCACACTCCAAGTCAACAAATAGCTTCTGATTTCATTTTCCATTGGTAAGAACTATGTTTATTATGTATTGTGTGATGTTATTCTTATGTATTCTTATCACTTGTTGTTGGGAAGGCCCTGGTAGTTTTATCGGAAAGTGAAATATTATGGGAGGAAGAAGACATATTCTTTATGATCTGGGGAAAATAATATCACACTTTCTCCTTTGAAGTCATCCCTAACCATTCAATAAAAATATATTCTAGAAGATCCCAAAGATATCCTCTTTATCGGTAAATCTGAAGTGGAGAAATTATTATATAAGAAAAGGCCAGTTTTTTTCTTTATTTATTATGGAAAAGTCATGTCATGAGGAGCATATTCATTGCCATCCATTAGCACATTCCTTGATTGGGGAATACCGTGAATTTTTTCTTAATGATCTTTTAGTATTATTATGACCCTTTAGATGAATTTATTTCCAGATTAATCTTGTAATCAGTGCATAATTTCCTAATAAACTAGCATATCAATGTAATCCTAGGGAATCCAAGGAATTGGAGAAGAAATTAGATGTGTTAATGGATTGAGGATTTATAAGGCCAATGTTCTATTCTAGAATTATTGGTGCCGAAGAAAGATGGTATATATCTCATGTACATTGATAGTAGAACAATCAATAATATTACCAAAAAAATAAAAGTAACCCATTCCATGACTCTATGATATGCTTGATTAATTACATTTGTCATCATTATTTTCAAAGGTTGATCTTCATAGTGTATACCACCATATTGGAATGATAGAAGGGGATGAGTGGAAAATAGATTTCAAAACCAAAGGTGGATTGTTTGAGTGGATGGTCTTTCCATTCATCCCCTCAAATGCTTATAGAACATTTATGTGACTCATGAATGAAGTTATGAAACCATTTATTGGTAATTTTTTTGTTTATTTGGATGATATTTTGATTTATTTCAAGGACGTGGAGAGCCATTTGGATCATCTTTGGCAGGTATTTGACATTCTGTCGAAACAAAATCTATATGGAAATCTGAGAAAATGCAAGTTATTTCTAACAAAAGTGGTGTTTTGGGATATTTTATAACCAAATAAGGCATCATGGTGGATCAATAAAAAGTTGAAATAATAAAGTCCTAGACAAAACCAGAATCCATCATAGTAGTAAGGAGTTTCCATTGTTGGGAATCTTTTTATCATTGCTTTGATTATAATTTCAGCACTATCATGGCACGCATCACTGAATTCTTGAAAAATGGGAATTTTGAGTGGTCAAAGGTAGTAAATGAAGCCTTTGAAATCAATTAGAAAATGTTGTGTGAAACACCAATGTTGGCGTAACTAGATTTTGATCAAGTCTTTTAAGTGGATTGTGATGGAAGTAGAGTTGGGATAGGGGATGTTCTCATAAAAAAAGCGTCCTATTGAATATTTTAGTGAGAAATTGAATTATTAAAGGAGGAATTACAACACCAATGATAAGGAATTTTATGCGATTGTGGGAACCCTAGATCATCGGTCTCATTATTTGAGACAAAAGTAGTTTGTTCTTCATTATGACCATCGAGAATTGAGGTTTTTTAATGATAAAAAAAATATAATTTTAAGGAATTAAAGGTGGGTGGAATTATTGCAATCATTCTCATTTATTTCAAAATACAAGAAAGGTCAAGATAACTAGGTGGAAGATTCGTTTTCTCGAAGTAATGCATTAATTACTATTCCAGATGCTCGAATTCTTGATTTTTAGCTTATGAAATAAAATTATTAGTATGATATGGAGTTAAATTATTATTTAATCCAATGGAAAAATGGATTTTTGGATTATTATTCTATACATTCTGGGTTTCTCTTTAAGAGAAACAAGTTGTGTGTTCCAAAGGGTAATTACAGGGACTTTCTCATTCAGGAGGCACATGAAGGGGGACTTGCTAGTCATTTTGGTATCCATAAAACCTTGGATATACTAAATGAGAATTTCAAATGGATAAATATTTACAAGCAATTATTTAGAGATAAGGAACATTTAAAAGAGAAAAGATTCATTTCAAGCCTGGTTTATACACTCTATTACCAATTTCAAAGCATCCATAGGAAGATCTGAGCATGGATTTTATTACGGCTTTTCCAAAGACCCTATGAGGTAAAGATTAAATACAGATTGTTGTTGATCAATTTTCTAATATGGATCATTTTATACATTTCCCTAAGGCCAAAGATGTGGTGAAAGTGGAAAAAAATTTGAAGGATATTGTTCTCCTTCATGGCATTCCTCGTAGCATTGTTTTAGATAGAGACACTAAATTTCTCATCCATTTTTAAAGGGCATTGTGGGGGAAATTTAGTAATAAACTTCTTTTTAGAACATCCCATCACCCTTAAGTTTATGGGAAAATAGAAGTCACTAATAATACATTGGGAACTATTATGAGAACATTGGTGAACAAAAATACAAGATATTGGGATTTATAGATTGCACAAGCTGAATTTGCATACAATAGATCTCTCAATGCAACTACTCAACATTCCCCATTCAAAGTGGTTTATGGAATTGATCTAATCACTCCTATAGAATTATTCTCTTTGCCTCTTGATTTTTAGGTGAATATTAATGTAGAGAAGAAGACAAAGCAAATGAAGAAACTTCATGAATTTATTCATGCTCAAATAGAGAAGTCTAATGAAGAATACAAGAGGTGAGCTAACAAGAATCAGAAGAAGGCCATTTTACAAACTATAGACAAAACATGGATTCACCTTCTCAAGGATTGGTTTCCATACAAAAGGAAAGAAAAATTTGGCGCCACAAGCTAAAGGTCCCTTCAAAGTGCTTGATCAAGTGGGAAACAATGCCTATAAAATCGATTTACCTCATGATTTTGGTGGAATTTCTACAATGTTCAACATTTAGGGACTTATATTCATATGTTGAAGAAGACGATGACATGGATTTGAGTAAAAATCCCCTCCAACAAAGGGGAAATGATATAGATCATATTCAACCTGAGGAGAATAATTTTGGTCTTAATAAAAATTTTAATCCCAATTGTTGTTCGAATTGGACTTGCCCGCACTTTTGGACATCCAACACCTTGATGGGCCACAATGCACATATGTGTGTCCCAAAATTACTTATCCACTTGGTAAATGAAGGAAATTTGTAGCAACACATTAAAGAGGAGAGATAAGGTGGATAAAAGCATAATTAAGAATCAAATTTTCTATTTTAGTTAGTGGAGTAATTAAATAGAATTGGAAAGTGTTTTTTGTTATTTTATGTGTCCATTGAGTGAAACATGAATTGTAATTAATTTTTGGGTAATTTTCCATTCTTTATTTGTCTTTATAATGTCTTATTCACCCCTTTGTAATGGATAGACTTGAATTTGATAAATTTTGGAATCTTTTTATGCATCCTTATTTCTTTTTCCTCTTCCATTTTCCTGGAATTGGTAGTGCAACTCCATTACTGGTGGCTTTTTCTTTAAGTGTGGAGAAACCATGGCATGTGGCATTGCCTTTAAATCATGGTTAATAGGATATAATTTTCGGCTCATCTTCATTGACTCATTATGAGCTTCCTACAATGCATTAAATCCTAAAAACCATAGAAACCCCAAAAGACCTTATAAAACCTTTAAAAACCATAAAAACACTAAACCCACTAAAAACTCTATAAACCCTTAACCCCGAAAAAACGTTATAAAACTCTAAAAAAATCATAAAACCCTAAAAATTCTTAGATACCCAAAAAACCCAAAAAACCCCTTGAAAACCCCTAAAAAACCTCAAATTCCCTGAAATTACCTCAAAATCCTAAAACCCATAAAATCTTTAAAACCCTCTAAAAATCCAAGAAAACTAAAAAACCCCTAAAAACAATTAAAACCCCCAAAAAACCCATGAAAACCCTAAAACCCACTAAAAAATCTAAAAACCCTCAAAACCACTAAAAATGTTAAAGAACTCTAAAAAACCTGAAAAACACAAAAAAAACTCTAAAAACCCTAAAAACCCCAAAAGATCTAAAAACCCTAAAAACACTAGAAAACCCTTTAAACCCTCAAGATACATATGAAACTTAAAAACCCCTAAAACCCTTAAAAATCATTAAAAATCCCAAAAATATACTTGAAAACATAAAAACCCTAAACCCCTGAAAACAATAAAAACACTAAAACCATTAAAAAACTCTAAAAACCATAAAACCACTAAAAACTATAAAAACAATAAAACCTTTAAAAAACAAAAAAACAAATAAAACCCCCTAAAACAACTAAAAACTCTAGAAACCCATAAAACCACTAAAAATATTAAAAAGTCTAAAAACCTCAAAACCCAAAAAAACTCAAAAAACCCCTAAAAACCGAAAAAGACCCTAAAAACCTAGAAAACCCTTAAAACCCAAAAATCCATATAAAAACCCCTAAAGACCCTCAAAATCCCTAAAACCCTAAAAACCATAAAAACTAAAAAAATCTCTAAAAATCAAGGAAGATGTAAAAACCCCTAAAAACCCTGAAAATCCCCTGAAAACCCTAAAACCCCCTAAACACCATAAAAACACAAAAGCCCCCAAAAAAAACCTAAAACCCCACTAAAAACATTAAACCCCCTTAAAACCACTAAAAATGTTAAAAACTCTAAAAAATAATAAAAACCCTAAAGAACTCAAAAAACCCCCTAAAAACACAAAAGACCCTAAAACTGCTAAAAATTCTAAAACCCCTTGAAAAAAACCTAAAATCCATCAAAATCCATAAAATACTTAAAAACCACAGAATAGTATAAATATCCAAAAAATGATCTAAAAATATTTAAAAAATTAAAAACCCTAAAAACCCTAAAAAACACTGAAAACCATAAAAAAATCTAAAAACCTAGAAAAACCCTAAAACCCCATAAAACCCTTAAAAATAAAAAACTCTAAAATCCCTTAAAACCCAAAAACGTTTCAAATCATTAAAACCCCTTTAAAACCCTAGAAAAATAGAACAAAACCTTAAAACCCCTTATAAACCCTAAAAACCCAAAAAACACCTCAAAAACCCTAAAACCTCTTAAAATTACTATAAACACTAAAAAAAAATTAAAATGCTAAAAACTGTAAAAAATCCATGAAAATGTCAAAAACCCCTAAAAAACCCCTGAAAACCATAAACCCCTAAAAACCATAAAACCCTTAAAGACCCAAAAAAACCCTAAAAAACTACAAAAACACTAAGAACCTTTAAAACCCTTAAAATCATTAAAAAACTCTAAAAACATTTAAAATACGAAAAAGATAAAAAAACCCTAAATTCCAAAAATACCCTTAAAATAATTAAAACCCCCAAAACCCCTAAAAACGCCTAAAATTTCATAAAAACCCTCGAAATCCATAAAAACCCTAAAAAAATAAAACAATAAAAATCATAAAACCCCTAAAATACATGAAAATATTAAAAATCCTAAAAACCATAAAAACTCTAAAAACTCTAAAACCCTTAAAACTCTAAAAAATGTTAAAAAATTCATGAAAACCACAAAATCTTTAAAAACATAAAAAAACCATAAAAACCAAAAATTTACTAAAATAATGAAAAGTCATAAAAATAAAAAACTCAAAAAACCCCCTCAAAATCCCTAAAAATCCTAAAAACTGTAAAAACTATACAAATCCTAAAAAACCCATAAAAATCCCTAAAAATATAAAACCCCTTAGAAAACCTAAGAAACTCCTAAAACTCATAAAACCCCTAAAAACTTTAGATGAAATCCTAAAACCCCATAAAAATCCAAAAATCACTAAAAACCCTAAAAAACCATGAAACCCCCAAAATATAAAAAATCACTAAAAACCATGAAAACCATGAAAATGAAAAAACCCCTAAAAACCATTAAAACCCAACGAGAACCATAAAAACCCCTAAAAACTTTAAAACTTTTTGTGCGATTTGTAATGTGTTTTTGGGTGTGGGTTGTTTGACCCCTCCCCTCCCTTGTCTGTTGTGTCTCTTTTTCCTTGCTAATAAATTTGGGGGGGGGGGGGGGAATAGCCCGACCCTCACATCTTCCTTTCCCTAAACTTTAAAACCCTAAAAACCCATAAACCCCTAAAAACCACTAAAAACACTAAAATCCCTTAAATCCTCTAAGAACATTAAAAAACTATAAAAAACCTTAAAACCCTAAAATAGTCAAAGAAGCTTAAAACCCCAATAAGACCCTAAAAACCCCCCAAAAGGATAAAACCCTTGAAAACCCCTCAAAATCCCTTAAGACTCTAAAACCATAAAAACTATAAAAACCCTAAAGACCATAAAAATCAATGGAAACCTAAAAACCCTAAAACCCCCTAAAAACCATAAAACCCCAAAAAACCCTAAGGACGCTAAAAACTCTTAAAACCCTAAAAACCACTAAAAACTCTAAAAACCATAAAACCCCCCTAAAAATGTCAATAAACTCCAAAGACCTTGAAAACACTATATAACTAAAAAAACCCTAAAAACACTAAAAATACATAAATACCCTGAAAATCCATAAAAACCATAAAAATCCTAAAAACCCACTAAAATCCAAGAAAACGTAACAAAACCTTGAAAACCATAAAACCCCCTAAAAACCTCAAAAACTAATAAAACCCCATAAAAATATTAAAAATCCACCAAAAACAAAAAAATCCATTAAAACTCCTAAAAACGTTAAAAAACTCTAAGAAAGCCTAAAAACCCTAAAAACTCAAAAAAGCAAAAAACCCAAAAAAACCCCAAAAACCATGAAAACCCCTAAAAACAATAAAAACTCATAAATCTCTAAAAACCCTATAAACCATAAAAATACTAAAAACCCTAAAAAAACATAGGAAGACATAAAAACCCTAAAAACCCAAAAAATTCCCTGAAATCCATAAAACCACTAAAAATATTAAAAAACTCTAAAACATTTTAAAAACCCTAAAAATCACAAAAATCCCTAAAAACCCAAAAGACCCTAAAATCCCTGAAAAGCCCCTGAAAAACTCTAAAAACCCTCAAATTCCCTAAAAACCCCTAAAACCTATAAAAATCTAAAAAACCCCTAAAAATCCATGAAAACCTAAAAAACCCTAAAAATTCCATGAAAACCATAAAAAACTAAACAACTTTAAAAACCTTAAAACCCATAAACCCACCAAAAACTCAAAAAACATTTTAAACCCCTAAAACATTAAAAAATATAATAAAACCTCAAAACACCAAAAAACTTAAACCCCCCTAAAAACTGAAAAGGACCCTAAAAACACTGGAAAGCTCTAAAACCCCTAAAAACCCATAAAACCATCAAAATCCCTAAAAATCCTAGAAAACTAAAATCCTTAAAAAACCTAAAAACACCTAAATATCCATGAAATGTGACAACCATAAAACCCCTGAAAGACCTTATAAACCCTCAAAATCCCTAAAACCCTAAAATTCCTAAAAATCCTAAAAACACATAAAAATCCATGAAAATGTAAGAACCCCTAAAAACCTGAAATTCATAAAACCAAAAAAACATTATACAACCCTAGAAAACCCATAAAACCTTAAAACCCACGAAAACTCAAAAGCCCTTAAAACCCTAAAAATGGTAAAAGAGTCTAAAAACCTTTAAAATCCTTAAAAACTCAAAAAACCCTACAAACCCTAAAAACCCTAAAAGAACCTTAAAACCCTGAAACCCCCCTAAAAACCCTAAAAAACCATAAAACCAAAAACCAAAAAACCCTAAAACACAAAAATCCTAAAATACCCTAAAAATCCTTATAAACAAAAAAACCCTAAAACACTAAAAACCATTAAAAAACCCTAAAACCCCATAAAAAGTCCTAAAAACTACTTAAAACACTAAAACCCCCTAAAAATTTTAAATACACTAAAAAATCTAAAAACAAAAATACCCCTAAAACCAAAAAAAGACACTAAAACCTTAAAAAACATTAAAACACTAAAAACCCCTAACAACCAATAAAACCCCTAAAATCCTTAAAAAATCCTATAAACCCTAAAAAACTACAAAAATCCTAAAACCCACTAAAATTCCATTAAAATATAAAAAACACTAAGAAAACAAAACCTTGAAAACCTTAAGAAAACTAAACACCTTAAAAACCTCTAAAAACCAATAAAACCCCTAAAACGCCTGAAAACCCAAAAACCCTTAAACACCCTTAAAAAGCTAAAAAATTATAAAGAACTTGAAAACCCAAAAAAACTCAAAAAAAAACCTAAAATCCCAAAAGACCCTAAGAACCATGAAAACCCCTAAAAACCCATTAAATCCCGAAACCCCTAAAAACCATCAAAATCTCTAGAAACCCTAAAAACCCTAAAAATCCTAAAACCCCCTAAAAATACATGAAAATGTAAAAACACTAAAAACCCTAAAAACCCTAGAAAACCATAATAAATATAAAAATATTAAAAAACCCTAAACCCCATAAAAACTATAAAAAAATCTAAAAACTCAGAGAACCTTAAAAACCCTAATAATGTTAAAAAACTATAAAATTATAGAAAACCCTAAAAATTTAATAAAAAACCCTATCCCCACCCTCTAAAGACCATAAAACCCCTAAAAACGTTAAAAATACCTGAAACCCTCTAAGAAGCCTCAAAATACCTAAAAAAATACTAAAACCATAAAAATCCTAAAAACCACTTAATATCCATGAAAAATTAAAAACCCTAAAAACCTTAACCCCCCCACCCTAAAATCCATAAAACCCCTAAAAAGTCATAAATCCAATAAAGTCTCTAAAAACCATTGAAATCCCTAAAAACATTAAAAAAACTAACCTTAAAAAACATAAAAAAACTAAAAAACCCAAAAAAACCTAAAAAGACCCTAAACACCTTGAATAACCCTAAAAATCCCTAAAACCATAAAAACCATAAAAATCATAAAAAGACCATTAAAATTCATGAAATCATATAAAACCCTAACAACCATGAAAACCCCTGAAAACCTTAAAAAACCCAAAAAAACCATAATAACCTTAAAAACCCACAAAAACCTTTAAAACATTTAAAACTCCGAAAAATGATAAAAACTCTATATTTCTGAAAAACCCTAAAAAAATCCAAAAGATATTAAAAACCCAAAAGGCTCTAAAAATCCTGAAAACTCCAAAAATCACTAAAATCCCCTAAAAATCCCTAAAACCTCTAAAAACTTTAAATAACCCTAAAAAACCCCTAAAAGTCCATGAAAATGTAGAAAAACCCTAATAACACAGAAAAAGCCCTCAACCCCATAAAATCCCATAAAACATTAAAACACCCAAAAACCCAAAAAACCAAAAAACCACAAAAAACTCTAAAACCATTGAAATCCGTAAAAAAGATAAAAAAATCAAAAAACCCTAAAAACACCTAAAAACAATGAAAAATATAAAAACCCAAAAGAGCTTAAAAACACTAACACACCTTAAAAACCAAAACCACTCCCCTAAAACCCCATACCGACCCTTGAAATCCGAAAAAAACATAAAAAATACTAAAAAATAAAAATCCTAAAAACACCTAAAAATTCATGAAAATGTAAAAAACCCAAAATCCTAAAAACACATGAAAACCATAAAAACCCCCTTAGAAATTTTAAAAAACCCTAAAAAACCATAAAATCCCTAAAAACCCAATGAAAACTTTGAAAACCTTAAAAAACATAAAACATTAAATAACTCTAAAAACCCTTTAAAACAAAAAAAAACTAAAAAAAACTAAAACAAAAAAGACGTAAAACCCCTAAAAACCCCCTGAAAAACCCAAAAACAAAAAAGGCCAAACACAACAGCACCAGCACCTTCTCATCCAACCCCAGCATTCGGCAGCTCCAGATCCCCTACCATCCTATTCCTCAGCATTCCCAACATTAACTCATAGCAAAACAACAACTGACCTCTCACATCACCATTTTCATCCATCGTCTCCTTAGCAAGCGTGTCCACCACCAGAATTACATCATTACAATCAGAAAAAAAATCCTAAAAACCCATAAAACCCTAAAAATTAATAAAAACTCTAAGTTCCCTTAAAACCCTTATAAATGATAAAAGACTCTAAAAACTGTAAAAACACCAAAAAACTCAAAAAAACCCTAAAATCCCAAATGACCTTAAAAACTATGAAAACCCCTAAAACCCTCTAAAAACCTGAAAACCCCTCAAAATCACTAGAAACCCAAAAACCCCAAAAAACCCCTAAAATCCATAAAAGTCCTAAACCCCCCTAAAAATCCTTGAAAATATAAAAAACCTGAAAACCCCTAAAAAACATAAAAACTCTAAAAACCTTAAAGACACTTAAAATTCATAAAAATCCTAAAAACTAAAAAAATCTCTAAAAACCCCTAAAACCCCTTAAAATTTTAAAAAAAGTCTCAGAAAGATTAAAACTCTAGAAAAATCATAAAAACCCAAAAGACCCTAAAACCCTAATAACCCATAAAACCCCTAAAAACCATAAAAACGCTCAAAATCTCTTAAAACCGTAAAAACCCTAAAAAACATTAAAATACTAAAAAACCCATAAAAATAGATGAAAACGTAAAAAACCTACAAACCATAAAAATCCCATGAAAATTCAAAAATTCCTAAAATTCCTTAAAACCATAAAAATCAATAAAAACCCTAAAAACCACTAAAAACTCTAAATCCCCTTAAAACCCCCCAAAAACATTAAAAGACTCAAAAAACATTAAAACCCCGAAAAAACTCAAAAAAGCCATAAAAATCCAAAAAGGCTATAAAAACCCTAAAAAACCATAAATACCCTAAAAACCTGAAAAACCCTAAAACTCTCAAAATATTTAAAAACCCTAAACCCCCCCAAAAAACATCAAAATCATTAAAAAACCCCAAAATATCAATGAAAACATAAAAAAACTTAAAACCCCTAAAACCCCTTAAAAACAAGAAAAACCCCTGAAAACCATAAAAAACCCATTGAACCCTTAAAACCACTATAAACTCCAAAAACTATTAAAACCCACCAAAAACAATAAAAAAATCTAAAAACATTAAAACCATAAAAAACTAAAAAAACAATAAAAACCCTAAAAAGACCTTGAAAAGCCATAAAACCCATAAAACCCCCAAAATAAATAAAAACCCTAAAAACCTGAAAACCATAAAAATCCAAAAAAATCCGTGAAATTGTAAAAAATAGAAAAAATCTTAAAACCACCTAAAAACACTAAAAATCTTTAAAAACCCAAAAATCTCACTAAAAATGTCAAAAAAAAACTCTAAAAACCTTAAAAATCCCAAAAAACCCCAGAAAAACCTAATAAACCCACAAAGACACTAAAACCATGGAAAAACATAAAAAACAAGAAAACCTTGAAAACCCCTAGAAGCCCATAAAACCAATAAAAACCCTAAAAACCATAAAAATCCTAAAAAAATTTAAAAATTACATGAAAATGCAAAAAACCCTAAAAATTGTGAAAACCATCACACCCCTTAAAAACCTAAAAACCCTAAAAACCCCATAAAACTCGAAATACCTAATAAAAACTCTAAAATACCTTAAAACCTCTAAAAACATTAAAAACACTAAAAACCCAAAACCCTAAAAACTAAAAAACCCATAAAAACAAAAAAAAAAGACCCTAAAAACCATGAAAACCCCTAAAAATCCTAAAAGAACTTAAAAATCCCCAAAACCCTCAAAATAACAGAAACCCAAAAAAGACTAAAAAGCATAAAAATCCTAAAAAACCACTAAAAAACCTTGAAAACATAAAAAACATTAAAAAATTTGAGAACCCTAAAACCCCCCAAATCAATAGAAAACCCTAAAACCAGATGTGAGACGTACAGGGTGGCTCGATCTTCATAGCATAGGGTGGCGGTTGAAGGATTTGGTTCAGGGATAAGTGGAAGAAGATGGGTATGGATAATGGATGCAAGTATTCAATCAATGCTTTAAGGAGCGCGGCCTAATACATAGACAACACACTCAAGGGAGGGATGTGATAGCCAATCCACACAACAACTCACTTGGGTTGAGACATGAAATTGGGAGCTTTGTGATATTAGATCACCAATCTAACTTGTATATTGACAAGGCAAGAATGAAAAAGGGAAAGGGCGAAATTAGGAACAATTCTCACACAATGAAGAGAAACAAATCATAAGATCTCAATTAATTATTGGATATTATACATGTTCCATGGGGGTGGCTATTTATAGCCAAGGGGGTGGTACAATAGTTAAGGGTCTAATACCCTAAAGTCATAAAGGTTAAACAACTTTGTTCCCTTATATTCAAAAAGATAAACTCTACCAAAGACTTTTGGGAAAGTGGTACAAAACTTTCCAACTATATCCCACAAGATTTGAATTTGAGTGCATAGGCAACCGGATTTGAGTTTGGTGTCCAAAAATGCCATTTCTTGAATCCTCCATGTGAGCATGGCTTCCAAATTCGTGAAACCATGTGGGCCAAGCTTTAAAAATCATGTATGGGCTTGAATAAGTGAGATAATATGCCCATTTTCTTCATCCATGCAAGGAAAGATCCATTGGGCCTTTAATGAAGCGAGATGGGCGCCCATTGTTGCATTCAGCCTCTTTAATCTTCCACGTGTCATCGGGCCTTGCAAATCCAACTCCTCCACTCGGGTAATCGACTTAGTGCCTTCAACATGGTTTGTCTCAAAACCCCATAAAAACCAACTAAAAACCCTTAGAACCCCTAAAAATGTTAAAAAATATAAGAAAACAATAAAACCCATAAAAAATAGAAAAAACACTTAGAACCCAAAAGATCCTAAAAACCCTGAAAACCCCCTAAAATATTTAAAAACCCCTAAATCACGTCAAAATCTCTAATAAACCCTAAAAATCCAGGAAAATGAAAAAAAACCTAAATAAATTAAAAAAACCCTTGAAAACCATAAAAACCTTTGGAAATCATAAAAACCCCAAAATCCCAATAAAACCCTAAAAATAACTAAAAAATCTAAAAACTCTTAAAACCCTTAAAATTTTTAAAAACTCTAAAAATCCATAAAACCCCTAAAAACTCAAAAAAAATCCCCTAAAATCCCCAAAAGACTCTCAAAGACCAGAACACCCCTAAAAACCCTAAAAACCCTCTCGGGTCAAGGTCCACTCCGTTTGGCTCCTGGCGTTCCTGATTCGAGACCCGAATTCGGTTGCTACTTCCCCCTCCCAGCTCCTGGTCAATTGTAGATCTGGTGGTCCCGATGCCAGCTTGTCTGTAGGGCCCCTCCGATTCATTTACCTTGCGTCAGATCTGGAGGGCGTGATGTCTACCTTGGCATGCTTCCATCCCCTCACATGTCTTCCTGTTTTGGTGTCGGCTGCAGGTGTGGCTTGGTGCGCTCAGGTTCGGTTCCTGTTGCTTGGAGGAGGGAGGCTTTGGTCCCTCTGATTATTTTGTCTCTTGTTGCTGCTTATGGTCTTTGGTTGTGGTGTTGCATGCTATTTTTTGAAATTCTATGGAGGCTTTGTTTTGATGTGGGTGCTGGTGAGTTGGTCCGATGGAATGGTAGTTTGGGGTGAGTTGGATTGGATGGGATGTTTCTACTGTGCGGCTGTGATGTTTTTGGTGTTGGCGCTGGATGCTATTATTGGATGCTGGTACTGGTTGGCTGGATCGTTCTGTGGTTTGGTTTTGTTGGGGGTGAATGGATGTGGTGGCTTGAAATGGTGTTGTTGGTGCTGATGGATGTTTGCTGCTGATCGGTTGGAAGGATGCTGCTGGATGGGAGATGCTGAAGGTGTTGTGCTTGCTTTACTGCTAGTTGTGGATTGGCTGGGAGATGCTGTTGGATGATGGTCGATGTTGGTGATGGTGATGGTTTCTACTTGGTGTTGTGTGGACGTTGTTGTTGTGTTTTGTTTTTTGTCTTTTTCTCTGTTTTTGTTTTCTTTTTTGATTTTTCTGTTTTTGGGTCTTTTGCTATGAAGGGTTTTTGGGTGTGGGTCATTTGACCCCTCGCCCCCCTTGTCTACTGAGTCTTTTTCTTCCTAATAAATGGGGGGGGGGGGTTGGAATAGCCCGACCCCCACATCTTCTTTTCCTAAAAACACCCTAAAAACATTGAAAAAACTTCTAAAAGCCATAAAAAACCTTAAAAAACATAAAAAACCCAAAACAACCATAAAAATCTTAAATCCCCACTAAATACTATAAAACCATTTAAAACACCTAAAAACATTAAAAAACTATAAACCCCCATTAAAACCATAAAAAACTCAAAATAAAAATTAAAACCCCCAAAGCCCCTAAAAAGATGAATAACCCTAAAAACCTCTGAAAAACCCTAAAACCAATCAAAATCTCAAAAAACCCACAAAATTTGTAAAAACACTAAAGATAAAAACAAATCTTAAAACCCCATAAAAATCCATGAAAACATAAAAAACCCTAAAAACCATGTAACTATAAAAAACCCAAAAAACATCAAAACCCCAAAAAACCTTAAAAACCTAAGTACCACTAAAAAATCTGAAAACTCTTAAACTCTAAAATGTTTTATAAAACTCTAAAAAATCATAAAACCCTAAAACCCTCAAAATCCAAAAAACCCAAAAAAACACTAAAACCCTAAAAATCCTTTAAAACCCCAAAAAATCCAAAAAATACTGAAAAACCATAATACCTTAAAAAACCACTAGAAACCATAAAACCCCTAAAATCCATAAAAGCACTAAAAATACAGAAAAAACCCAAAAAAACTAAAGACTCTAAAAATCCATAAACCCGTGAAATTTTTAATAACTCCAAAACATAAAAAACCCTAAAAAACTGGAAAACCCCTAAAAACCCAAAAGACACTAAAAATCCAAAAACCCAAAAAAAACACTAAAAAACCTAAAAATCCCTAAAATCCATCAACATCCCTAAAAACTCTAAAAACTATAAAATAATAAAAATCCTAAAAAACCCTAAAAATCCATAATAATGTAAAAAAACTCTAAAAAACCTTAAAAACCATAAAAAGCCACAAAAGCCTAAAAATCCACCTAAACATTGAAAATGATTAAATCCCCTAAAACATAAAAAAATATAAAAACCCTTAAATCCATAAAAACTAAAAAAAACCCTAAAATTTAAAAAAGACTCTAAATGCCCTGAAAAAACCTAAAAACCCTCAAAATACCTAAAAACCATAAAAACCCCTAAAAACCTAATTCTCATTCCTCCTTTTGTGGTGGTTGGGGATTACTTAAGCCAACACATAATTGATCTTATACATGCTAGATTTTACAGACTAATAAAAGCAGGGAAATATCTTCATGTGCCATCACATCTTCTCTATGTAGATGACATCCTTCTATTTGGGAAAGAAAACAAGAGCACTCTATATTCAATTAAATTGATTTTCCAAAATTATGAAGATGTTTCAGGTCAATCCTTTAGATAGATAAAATCCTTTATTTTCTTTATCCAAGGGATTTGTATCTCTAGACAATGCAACATTATTATATCTCTTGGTGTAATGAGGTTCTCTCTCCCCTTCATGTACTTGGTGGTCCCCCTATTCTGGGGGAAGGTCAAAAGAATCCACCTTGAGAGCATTTATCTCAAAATAATTGATCTACTAGAAAGCTGGAAGCGAATATGTTTATCTCAGGAGTTCAGGGTTTGTTTGATTAAATCTATTATTACATTTTTTTTCATGCGTTCTCTATTTACAGATGGTCTACTAGTCTGATCAAGATCATACAATCCAAGATCAATAACTTTTCATGGATGAGTTTCAGTAATTAAAAAAAATTAGTTTTCATTTCCTAGAAAGAATGCACAAATCCCATTGATATGGGTGTTCTTGGAATCAATGACCTCAAGAAATTCAATGATATACTAATTGGGGAATTCACATGAAATATGTTCAACCTATAGAATAGGAACTTATATTTTTTGAGAGAAAGGTTCATCAATAAAATCTATAATGATTTCTCTGGTTACATTCATCAATTGGTCTGGACTAAAATTAGATCCTCATATAGTGAAATTATTTCTCACTCCAAATGGGAATTCTTGAGGCATTCGAATCTGAACTGTTGGGAAACTACTTGTTTGAGAGGACTATTAATGAATCTGTACATCCTCTTAAAAACATTCATCATTTTTCCATTATTGACCTTAGCCACAAAACGGGAGAACATGACGGTATTCTTCCAGAAAACACCACTATAAAAATCCAAATATACAAATTCGTTGATACTGACTTCTTTATTTGGAAAACCAACCTAGTTGGGAAGATGATCACATGGAAGGTATATCAGTTTAAATGTGCGTAGGGGACTCAACCCCCTGCCTGGATTTCTAAATTCTTGAGGAATTTGATCCCACATTCTAGTTACATTCTAATGTGGAAAGTTTGGAGAAACATATAGCATGTATAGGAATAGTTGAAGAGGGCTAGATGGTTCTTGGCTTCAGCCTGTCCTCTCTGTCTTCAGGCTAAGGAAAATGTGCAGCACGTGTTTCTTAGGTTCAGGATGGCTGTTGAACTATGGGAGCACATACAGAGCCTATTAAGACTGAATTTCTACATGGACAGCCCACTAGCCGAATTTTTCAGTAGTTTTTCGGCGTGCACAGTAGTGAGCAAGTCGCTAACCTCATACTTTCGTCTATTACTGCTCTCATTACCTATGTATGGGAAGCCCGTAACAAGGTGTTCTTTGACAAGACAATCATCACTCTTCACAGTTATGTGGTGGCTATTTATAAATCCATTTTCATGTCTCATATCCAAACTAGTGAAATATCTAATAACAAGAATGACCTTATTATATTGTGATCTCTTGGCGTTTCTGGAAGGTGTAAAAAACTATTGGCTCTGAAGTTCATTCAGTGGATCCCTCTAAATCTTGATTGGATCAAAGTCAATGTGGATGGCGTTTCATTGGGTGTGCCCAGCCTCTCGAGAGGTGGAGCCATATTTCGTACGCATATATGATTTATTAAAGGATGATTTTATCATTTCATTGGGAGTGGATGTGCCTTTGAGGTAGAAATTTGGGCCATTATCTAAGAAGTACAGCTTGCGACACACTTCAAGTGGAAGCATCTCTAGATTGTATCTGACTTAATGTTGGAGGTGGAGGCTATTAAAAGAAAAATGAGAAGAAAACCATGGAGGCTTCTCCAGTAATGGCTTGAATGCATCAAGGATTCTTAGGACGTAATTCTCATTTTCACACATGCATTTAGGGAGGCGAACACAGTGGAGGATGCACTCTTCAAAAAAAAATGAGGATTGGTGCTCCATGTGGTCTTTTGTTGTACAAAATTTTTGTATGTCCCTTGTGGACTCAGACATGAAGGGTGACATGAAAACCCGGTTGTGCAATCCCTCCTTGTAAATCATTGTACCTTCATTTTTTAATAATTTTTGGCGGAAAAAGCATGCTTGGTCCCAATAACTCTTTACCTAAAAACATTAAAAATCCTAAAAAACCCAGACGGCTTAGAGGTGCATTGGACTGGTTCTTTTGGGCTTCGGAGATACGGTTCTCTCCAGATCCATCTTTAAGAGGGACCTAGTGGGTTTTCCGGTTCTGTGATGTTTTATGGAAGACGCGGAGGGTGATTTATCAGCCTAGGGGTGCCTCTCTTGACCCCTTTTTGTGGGATTTCAGATCCATTTATCTTCGGCTTGCTCAGATCTTTCAGGTTCGTGTTTCTATACCCTTGGTCTTGTCTTGCGCCGCAATCGCAAGTCTGCTTAAGTTGCGTTGTCTTCTGGGATCTTTGCTGGTTTTGGGTCCCCTGTCATGTCGAAGCCGTCTTGGTTTTGGCTGGATTGGTCGGTTTTGTATGTTGTTGTCGATTTATGGAGCTGTCATGAGGCGCTGGGTGGTGCTTCGCCTTGCGGTGCGACTTCTGGGTCGCTTGTGGGGCGATCTGGAACGGGGTATAAAAAAAGAGGTTTGGGTGTTGTGGAATGGTGAAAGGCTTGAGGGTTGGTGGTCATTTCTTTCTGCTTGTTCTGCTGGGTGTGGTTTTCTTCTCGCTGAATGTTTTGGAGGTGCTGGGAGCTGGAAACAGAGCTGTTGGGTGCTGGTTATTTCTTGGTTCGGATCTGCTGAAGGAGGTGTTGGTTGCTTGAAGCGTGAGTTTGGTCCTGGTTTGGTTTCGTCTTGCTATGGGTGCTGGATTTTGTTCCTGTTGAGTGATGTTGGTTGTTGTCTTGACCTGAGGGGATGCAGATGTATTCCTAGGTGTCGTACTAGGTGTGAGCTGTTGGAAGCTGCTTGGATTGAAGGTGGTACATATTTTTTTGCTGATTGTGATTATGTAATGTTGTTGGTGGACACGCTTTCTAAGGACACGATGGCTGAAAATGGTGAGGTGAGAGGCTGGTTGTTGTTTGGCTGGGAGTTGATGTTGGGAATTCTGAAGAATAGGATGGTATCTGCTGCCTGGATGAGTGGTGATGATGTGGGTGCCTACGGGGAGAAGGAACTGAAAGCTGGGGTTGGATGAGAAGGTGATGCTGCCGTTGTGTTTGGTCTTTTGCGTCTTTTCCTTTCTTTGTTTTCCTTTGGAACTTTCTTTTTTTGGGGGTCTTTGGGTTTGGGGTTGTAAAGGGTTTTTGGGTGTGGGTTGATTGACCCCACCCCTCCCTTGTCTGCTGTGCCTTTCTGCGTCTTTTTATTTAATAACTTTTGGGGGGGGGGTCGGGATTAGCCTGGCCCCCACATCTTCCTTGCATAAAAACCATAAAAACCCATATAAACCCTAAAAACCCTAAATACCCACTAAAAAATCTAAAACCCCCTAAAACCCATAGAAATGTTAAATATTCTAAAAAACCAAAAAAACCCTAAACACTCAAAAAATACTAAAACCTCAAAAATAACCTAAAAACCCTAAAAATCATAAAAACCCTTAAAAACCGTAAAACCCCTAGAAACCCTAAAAACAATTAAAATCATAAAACCCCCTAAAAATCCATGAAAACGTAAAAAACCCTAAAAACCTTAAAAAACCCTAAAAACCATTAAAAAACCCTAAAAACCTAAAAACCCATAAAACCCTGCAAAACCACTAAAAACTCTAAAACCCATTTAAACAACTCAAAATATTAAAAAAATATAAAAAACATAGAAACCATAAAAAACTCATAAAACCCTTAAAACCCCAACAAAGCACAAAAACCCTGTAAAACCCTAAAAACACTGAAAAAACTCTCAAAATATTTAAAACCGTAAAAACTCTAATAATTATAAAAATCCTAAAACCCCCCAAAAAATCCATGAAAATGTAAAAGACACTAGAAACGTTAAAAACCTGAAGACCAGAAAAAACCCCTAAAAATCATAAAATAACTCTAAATCCCATAAATACTTTAAAGAACCACTAAAAACTATAAAATCCTTTAAAACCCCTAAGAAGGATAAAAAATCTAAAAAACATAAAAACCAAAAAAACTCAAAAACCTATAAAAACTCAAAAAGACCCCAGAAACCAGGAAAAATCCTAAAAACCCTAAAACCGTTCAAAAAACCTAATACCCCTAAAAAACCCTAAAACCCCAAAAAACCCTAAAAACCATAAAATCATTAAAAACCCCTAAAAGTCCATGAAAACAGAAAAATCCTAAAAATCGTGAAAAACCCATGAACACCATAAAACCACTAAAAACCTTAAAAATCTAAAAAACTCTAATAACAACTATAAATGTAAAAACCCTTAAAACCCCTATTAACGTTAAAAACTCTAAAAAGTATTTAAAACCCTATAAAAACTTAGACACAACCCTAAAAACCCTGTGAAACCTTAAAAAACCTAGAAAACCCAAAAAAACACTAAAAACCCTAAAAATCAATAAATATATTAAAAACCCTAAAAACTATAAAAATTCTAAAACCCCCTAAAATCAATGAAAATGTAAAAAACCCCAAAACCATAAAACCAAAAAAAACGTAAAACCTTAAAAACCATAAAAACCATAAAAACTTGAAAACCACTAAAAAATCTAAAAACCCTTAAAACCCCTAAAAACATAAAAAAACTCTAAAAAACCATAAAACCCTAAAAATTTTAAAAACCCTAAAAGCCCAAAAAGACCATTATAACCTAGAAACCCCCAAAGATCCTAAGAACCCCTAAAAAACTCTAAAAACCCTAAAATCCCAAAAAACACTACAATCCCTAAAAATAATAAAAATCCTAACCCCCAAACAATCCATAAAAACAAAAAAAAATCCCTTAAAACCACAAAAACACTAAAACCACTAAAAATTATAAATACCATGAAAACCCCTAAAAATCATCAAAACCCTAAAAACCCTAAAAAACCCAAAAAACCATAAAAATTTTAAAAAAACCCTAAAAATAAATGAAAACATAAAAACCTTAATAACCCTAACCCCCTAAAAACCATAAAACCCCAAAACCATTAAAAACATTTAAAACCTAATAAAAGCCCTAAAACCCACTAAAATTCTAAATACCCTTAAAATCCCTAAAATTTTTAAAAAATATAAAAAACCTTTGAAACCCTAAAAAAAATAAAAAAACCTCTAAAAATCCAAAAAAAACCCCTTAAAATTCCGAAAACCCCCGAACAACCCAAAAATCCCTGAAAACCCCCTTAACATCCCTAAAACCATGAAAGGTGCTAAAAACCATAAACATCCTTAAATTCCCATAAAAATCCATGAAAACATAAAAACCCCTAAAACACTTTAAAACCTCTGAAAACTGAAAAAACCAAAAAAAAGCCATAAAAAACCCTAAAAACCCATAAACACCACTAACAAATCTAAAAACCATCAAAAATTATACAACATTAAAATACTCTAAAAACCATTAAAACCCTAAAAACTAAAAACTCAAAAAAAAAACTCCAGACTCATAAAAACCCTGAAAACCATAAAACCCTCAAAATCCCAAAAAATCCTAAATAATGATACAAACCATAAAAATTCTAAAACTCCCCTAAAAATCCATGAAAACGTAAAAACCCTAAAACCCCCATGAAAACCATAAAACCCCTTAAAAACCATTAAATTCCCTAAAAAGCAAAAAAACCCTCAAACCCCACTAAAAGAACTAAAAATCCTTTCAACCCTTAAGAATATAAAAAACTCTAAAAAACTTTTAAACCCCTAAATACTCTAAAAAAACATATAACCCAAAAAGACCCTAAAAACCATGAAAACCACTAAAACACAAAAATATGGGAAAAAGACACATACTCGTTAAGAAAAAAGGATGTCGCTGCTCTTATCTGGGCTCCCTCTCCTAACATCGCGATTTCCTGCATCTTTTCATGGCGGATTCATCTTCCGGTCTGTTCGTGATGATAATTGGCTTGTCAGTTGCGGCTTTCTTTGGTGGGCAATGTTGATCCTTGATGGCGGAGGATTTTGGAGGCTCTCGGTAGCGTCAGTTTTTGGTGGTTTTGCTTTTCTTGGAATTAGGTGTTCTGCTTCTAGTTCTGCTTCAAGTTTGGTGGATCTGGATGTGTGGACAGCAGATCTGGTCCTTGTGGTCAAAGGATTCTTCGGGCTTCCCCTTCTCAGATTTGCATGGTTTCCGAGGGGTTCTGGCAAGGGCGGCGTTGACTTGTCTTGGATCCGGTGACGACATTCCTTGGATTCGGCGGATCTGAAATTTTCTCTTCTTACAGTGAATTCTTGCATCTCGTCTGTTCTATTTGGTCCTGGGTGTCTCTCGAGGAGCCACGATGCGGTGGGTTTCGGTGTCAATGAACTTGGGTTGGGTGCTTCTCGATGGCATGATTGTTTATGTGATGGAATAATGGTTTTGATGCTCACTGCAGCTATAGGTTGGTGTCTGATAAAGTTGATGTTGCAGGTTTGATTTTCTGTTTCCATTTTCTTGTTCTTGGATCTTTCTACTGATGAAGGTTTGTCCATACTGTGCTATGTTCGTTTTGATTTTCTGGTTTGTGTATTATTGAATGGTGGCTGGTTTGGTTTTGTGCTGTTGTTACTGCTGAATGATGAGTTTAAGGCGTTGTGGATGATGCAGAATGGGTTTAGGTGTGGGTTCTAGTGGTCTTTTGTTTCTGATTTGATGGGATGTTGGAACTGGTCTGGTCAATAAGAGTCGGTCGCTGGGTTCTGAGTTGTTATAGGATGTTTGCTACTGGTTGTTGGTTCTTTCATATGTTGCTGGTGTATTTTGGTCAGTTATTGAGTTTCTGGATGATGAGCTACTGGACTTTGGCTACAACTTCCCTTGAGTGGAGGTGGTGGGTGCTGGAAATATGGTTTGGGTGCGTTGATTGGTGTTCGATGAAAGTGGAATGGCTGGGAGTTTTTGATTTCTATAATGGAAATGTTGTTGGATGGCTTGGTTGTGATGCTGGATGTGGCTGAATGTTTGGCGGTGAGTTTCTGACAGGGATGGCTTGCTGCGGTGGGATTGGTAGTTGGATTTCGCTTGTGTTAGCTGTTGGCAGGGAAGAAGAGTTGATGGGGTCTGGAGGCTGGTTCATGTTATGGGATTCTTGTTCTGTTTGGCTGGGTGAAGCTGTTCTAGATGCTGCTAAGCGATGTTGTGGCGGTGATGCCTGGATTAAGCTGGATTCTGGACTTTGTGAGATTAGAGGCTGGTTGCTGCTTGGTTGTGAGCTACTAGATGCTGGTTGATACTGGTGATGATGATTGTTGATACTTGGTCTTTTGTGTTTTCTTTTTTGGGTTTGCTTTGCTTCTTTTCTTTTTCGATTTTTGTTTTTTTTGGCATGGGTTGTAAGGGGTTTTTGGGTGTGGGTCGTTTGACCCCTCCCCTCCCTTGTCTGTTGTGTCTCTTTTTCTTTCTACTAAATTTGGTGGGGCCAGGAATAGCTTGATCCTCACATCTTCCTTGCCCCTAAAAACCCGAAAAACAAATGAAAACCCCTAAAACCCCTAAAACCCCTCAAAACACCTAAAAACCCTAAAACCCATAAAAATCCTAAAAAAATAGCTAAAAATCCATGAAAATGTAAAAAACCTTTAAACCCTAGAAATCCCCTAAAAACCATAAACCCCCTAAAACCTTAAAAACCCTAAAAATTCTATAGAAACCCTACAAACTACTAAAAACTCCAAAAACCCTTTAATCCCAGAAAAATGTTAAAAACTCTAAAAAAATTAAAAACACTAAACAACTCAAAAAAACCATAAATACCCAGAAATACCCTAAAACCCTAAAAAAATGTAAAAACCCTTGAAAACCCCTAAAAACTACAAAATCCCTAAAAACACTAAAAAACCCTAAAACCCATATAAATCCAAAAAACTCTTAAAACCATGAAAAGTTAAAAAACCCTAAAATCACTAAAAAACCTTATCACTGTAAAAATCTCTAAAAACCATAAAAACCCTAAAAACCCATAAAACCCAAAAAACCACAAAAACCACTAAAAACCCTTATATCTCTAAAAAATTTGAAAACACAAAAACATCTCAAAACCACTAAAACACTCAAAAAACCATAAAACCCCAAGAAAACCCTAAAAACCTGAAAACTCTTAAAAACAACTTAAAATCCTTAAATTCCCTAAAAAATCCTAAAAACCCTAAAATTGAAAAAAAAAATAAAATTCTTAAAAACACATAAAAATCCATGAAAACCTAAAGAACCCTAAAATCCATGAAAACCCCTAGAAAATAATAAAACCCTTAAAGATGTTAATCCAATGGAGGAGGCCAAGGAGGGACTACTCAACTCTACCCAGGACAATTGCTACCAGATCCTCCTCCAAGGCCTCCATGTCTGCGGAGTAGCAAAGTCTTATGGGCATTTATACCAAGCTTTCTATTGACATGGAAAGCACTAGGAAAGCTGCAGTGGAGTGGGAGATAGCGGAGTCAGATGCGTCTTCAAGATATGGTGCTGATAGACACCACCATATGGGGAGGTTGACTCTTTTGATATATAGGTTTTCTCTGTCTTTGCTTTTTCTTGGGACTGTCTTTGGGTATGGGTCGTTTGACTCTACCCCGCCCATGTCTGCTACATCTCTTTTGTTAATAAATTGGGGGGGGGGTGTCAGGAATAGCCTATCCCTACACCTAATTTGTCCTAAATATGTTAAAAATCATAAAACCCCATAAAACAACTAAAAAATTTAAAAATTATTCAAACCCCTAAAAATGTTTAAAAAATATTAAAAAACCTAAAAAACCTAAAAATTGAAAAATAACCCAAAAAGAACCTAAAAACCTAGAAACCCCCTAAAAACCCCCAGAATCCCTAAAAACCATAAAACCCCTAAAGACGTTAAAAACACTAAAGACCTATAAAAACTATAAAAACCCAAAAAAAATTCTAAAAATCCTTTAAATAAAAAAAGAAAATAAAAAACTCTAAAAGGAATTAAATGCCCAAAAAAAACATCTACAACCCCCCAAAATACCATAATAACCATGAAAACCCTTGAAAGACACTAAAAATGAAAAAAAAATTAAAAAACCATTAAAACTAATGAAAATGTAAAAAACCCTGAAAACCCTCAAAGACCCATGCAAGCCTTAAAAACCCTTAAAAATTCTAAAAACCCTTAAAAACCAAATAAACACTAAAAACTCTAAAAGCACCCTTAAAACCCCTAAAATGATAAAAACCTCTGAAAACATTAAAACGCCTAAAAAACTAAAAGACCCTAAAACACCCAAAAGACCCTAAAAATCCTAAAAACCCCAGAAACACATAAAACCCATAAAAATCCTAAAAATACCTAAAATACAGGAAAACAAAAAAACATTAAAAACCCTGAAAACTATAAAACCCCTAAAATCCTTAAAATTCAAAAAACCCATGAAATCCCACCAAAGACTCTAAAAAACCTTAAACCCCTAAAAATGATAAAAAAACTCTAGAAAACATTAGGAACCCAAAAAAACTAAAAAACCCTAAGCTCCAAAAAGACCCTAAAAACCTAGAAAACCCTAAAACCCCAACAAATCCAAAACCCCACACTGAAAAACCACTAAAAACCCAAAAAATCCCAAAAAACCCAAAAAAACAAAAAAAATTCCTAAAAACCACTAAAAATCTATGAAAATGTAAAAAAAACTCAAAAACCCCCCAAAAACCCAAAAAAAACCATAAAACCCTGAAAAATGTTAAAAACACTAAAAATCCTTAAAAAACTCTAAAACCCCTCAACATCCCAAAAAACCCAAAAAAAACCAAAAAAACTATAAAAATAAAAAAATCCACAAAAATATATGAAAACATAAAAAACCCTATAAACATTTAAAAACTAGAAAAATCCATAAAAACATCCAAAAACGTAAAAACCAATAAAAATCCTAAAAACCACTAAAAACACCAAAAACTCTTACGACCCCAAATATTGTTATAAAAACTCTGCAAAACCTTTAAAACTGTAAAAAACTAAAAAATCCCAAAAAAACCCAAAAAGTATGTAAAAACCCTAAAAACCCTTGAAAACCCAAAAAATACCCAAAATCCCTAAAAACCCAAAACACTTAAAAACATACAAAACCTAAAAAACCCAAAAAAACACAAAAAAAACCTAAAAAACCAGAAAGATACTAAAACCCTAAAAACCACTGAAAACCCATGAAAACCCTAAAACCCCTCAAAATCCCTAAAAGCTCCAAAAATCCTACAAACCATAAAATTCCTAAAAACCCCATAAAAATCCATAGAAACTTAAAAAACACAAAAAACATGAAAACCCAAGAAAACGATAGAAAACCTTAAAAATCCTTAAAAACCTTAAAAATACTAAAAACCCTTAAAACCCCTAAACACGTTAAAAACTCTAAAAACATTAAAAAACCTAGAAAAACTCAAAAAAAACATTAAAAACTCAAAAGACCCTGAAAAACCATAAAAACCCTAAAACCCCCCTGAAACACCCTAAACACTTTCAAACCCATTTAAAACCCTAAAAATGATAAAAACCTAAAGCAACCTAAAAAACCTGAAAAAACCTAAAAACCATAGAAAAAAACCTAAAACCCCTCAACATCCCTAAATACCCTAAAAATACCAAAAAACCATTAAAATCCTTAAAACCCACTAAAAATCCATCAAAATTTCAATGCCCCTAAAAATCCAGAAATCCCATTAGGACCATAAAACCCCTAAAAGCCATAAAAAACCTAAACACCCATAAAAAACTTAAAACCCACTAAAAACTCTAAAAACCCTTAAAACCACTAAAAACATTATAAAAATATAAGAAACTTTAAAAACCCGTAAAAACTTATAAAAAATACATTTAAACCCTAAAAAAGATTAAAACCCGAAAAAAAGGAAAATACCTAAAAAACTTCAAAATCCCACAAACCCATAAAATCTCTAAAAACCATAAAAATCAAAAAACTACCTAAACCCTAGAAAACAAAAAAACCCCCTAAAACATTAAAAACCCATAAAACCAATAAATGCTTAAAAACCAACTAAAACTCCAAAATCATTAAAACCCCTAAAAACTTTAAAAACCCCAAAAAAACATAAAAAAACCCTTAAAACTCAAAAAACCCGAAAACCCAAAAAGACCCTAAAGACCCTAAACCCCCTTAACCCCCCCCCCTCCAAATCCCTAATAACCCTAAAAACCATAAAAACCATAAAAATCTTTAAAACCCCTAAAAATACCAAAAAACATAAAAAAACCCTTAAAATCCTAATAAACCTCTAAAAACCTTAAAACCCCCTAAAAACAACAAAAATAGAAAAAAACACAAAAAATCGTAAAAATCCGTTAAAACTCTAAAACACCCATAAACACCTAAAAACGTCAAAAACTCTAAAAAACATTAAAAAACCTAAAAAAACAAAAACCACCAAAAACCCAAAATATCTTAAAAACCATAAAAATCACTAAAAACCCTAAAACCCCCCTGAAAAACCAAAAAACCCTCAAAATAACTAAAAAACCAAAAAATACTAAAAATAAAAAAACCTAAACACACTAAAAAACCATGAAAATGTAAAAAAAACAGAGAACCATAAATACCCTTAAAACCATAAAACACTCAAAACTACTAAAACTCTAAATACCCTTAAAACCTCAAAAAACAAGAAAAAACCCTAAAGATCCGAAAAGACCCTAAAACATTGTAAAAACCTAAAACCCCTAAAAACCCCTTAAAACTATAAAAATCCCTAAAAACACTAAAAATAATAAAACCATAAAATCAATAAATATCCTAAAAACCCCTAAAAATCCATCAAAACGTAAAAACCCCTAAAAACTCAGAAATACCCTTGAAAACCATAAAAACCCATAAAAACATTAAAAACACTAAAAACCATAAAAACCAGAAAAACCACAAAAAAACATTAAAACCCATTTAAACCTCGAAAAATGTTAACAAAACTAAAAAAACGTTAAAACCCTAAAGAAGTAAAAAGACTCCTAAAAACCTAAAATACCCTAAAAACCATGGAAACGTAAAAAAACTGTAAAAATGATGAAATGCCTCTGAAAACCATAAAATCCCCTTAAAACTATAAAAAACCCTAAAACCACTAAAAACTGAAAAAAACCAATAAAACCCCAAAACCATTAAAAAACTCTAAAAACCTTAAAAACCAAAAAACTCAAATAAATCCTAAAAAATCAAAAAAAAAACATAAAAAAAACCCTAAAAAGACTAAAAACCCCTAAAACCACTCAAAATCTGCAAAATCCCAAAGAAAATAAAAATTCATAAAACTCCTTAAAATCCCTGAAAACATAAAAAATCCTAAAAACCCTAAAACACCCTGAAATCCATAAAAGCCAATGAAAACCTTAAAAACCCAAAAAACCCCATTATAGCCCTAAAAACCCACTAAAAACACTAAAAACCCCTAAAGATGTTAAAAACTCAAAAACCCTTAAGAACAATAAAAAACTAAAAAATCATAAAAGGCCAAAAAGATAATAAAAACCTGATAAACCAAAAAAACACTAAACCCCCCTGAAAAAGAAAAAAACCATCTAAATAACTAAAAACTCTAAAAAACTCTAAAAAACACTAAAAACTATAAAAATCCTAAAAAACCCTAAAAGTCTAAAAAACATAAACATCCCTAAAAACCCTAAAAACCCCTTGAAAACCATAAAAAACTCTTATAACCTTAAAAAACACTAAAATCCATAAAAACCCTAAAACCACTAAAAATTATAAAAAGCCTTTAAACCACTATAAACGTTAAAAAACTCTAAAAATCCTTAAAACCCTAAATACTCAAAATCCCCACAAAAAAACCCAAAAAACCCCCTAAAACCCTAAAAACCCGAAAAACCTTAAAAATCCCTAAAATCCCTCAAAATCCCTAAAAACCATACAAAACCCTAAAAATAATAAAATCCTTAAAACCCCTAAAAATTCATAAAATGTAAAAAATACAAAAAACCCTTAAAACACATGAAAACAATTAAAACCCCTAAAAACATTAAAACCCATAAAACCCATAAAAACCCTAAAAACCCACTGAAAACTCCAAAAACACTTAAACCCCTAAAAACCATTAATCCCCCGAAGACCCTAAAAAATTCAAAAAAAAACATAAAATCTAAAAAAATACTCTAAAAGCCCCAAAAAACCCCCCCAAAACCCTCAATATCCCAAAAAAATTTAAATACCCTAAAAACCAAAAAAATAATTAAAAACCCCTATAAATCCATTAAAATGTAAAAACCTCTAAGAACCTTGAAAAACATTAAAATCAATAAAAAAACAAAAAAAAACATAAAAATCCTAAAATATCGATAAAAACCAAGAAAATGTAAAAAACCCTAAAAACCCTGATATCCCCCAAAAAACCATAAAACCTCAAAAAACCTTAAAAACCATTAAAACACCATCAAGACCATAAAAATCACTAAAACCCATAAAAACACATAAAACCCCAGAAAACACTACCAAACTCTAAAAACCATAGAAACCCTTAAAAACTCAAAAAATCCTGAAAAACCATAAAACCCAAAAAACCTCGTAAAACCCTAAAAACCATTAAAAACCCCTAAAAACCCTCAAAATCCCCAAAATCCATAAAAACCATAAAACCATAAAATTCCTAAAAACCAATAAAAATTAAAAAAATAGAAAATACCCAAAAAACACAGAAAAACCCTTGAAAACCATAGAAACCTAAAAAAAACTTAAAAACTCCAAAAGACCATAAAAACCCAAAAACCCCACTAAAAACATTAAAACTCTTTAAACCCCTAAAAATATTTTAAAACTCTAAAAACTCAAAAAATCATAAGAACCCAAAAAACTCTAAAACCCTAAAAAATCAAAAAACTTTCCAAATCCCTAATTTTTTTTAAAAACCGTAAAAAATATAAACCCCTAAAAAATCCATGAAGATGTAAAGAATCGTAAAAAACTTTAAAACATCTAAAAACCAAAAACACCCCTAAAACCTAAAAAATCCTAAGACCATAAAAACATTAAAACCCCATAAAAATACTAAAAAAATATAAAACCTCAAAAAAAAATTAAACCCCTAAAAACATTAAAAGTCTCTAAAAATCTTAAAAACCATAAAAAACTTAAAAAACCCTAAAAACCAAATAATACCATAAAAACACTAATAAAAACTAAAATCCCCTAAATCCTGAAAAATCCTCAAAATACTTCAAATCCCTAAAATCCCTAAAAACCATAAATATTCTAAAAACCCCAAAATTTAGTCAATAGATAAAAACCACAAAAAGCCCCAAAAAACTGTAAATACCCCTAAAAACAGTAACAACCCATAAAAGACTAAAAAAACTAAAAAAACCCTGAAAGCCCAAAAGAACCTGAAATGCCTGAAAACACCTAAACCTCCTGAAAACCCTTAAAAAATAAAAAATTAAAAAAACCTAAACCCCCCCTAAAAATCCATCCATAAAACCCCTAAAATCTTAAAAACCTTAAAATCCAATAAAAACACTAAAAAGCACTAAATGGTCTAAAACCCCTTAAAACCCCTAAAAAGATAAAAAACTCTGAAAAACATTAAAAACCCTAAAAAACTCAAAAAAACCCCTAAAACCTCAAGCGACCTTAAAAAGTCTAAAAACACTTAAATACCC
The DNA here is from genome assembly GCA_963277665.1 of Viscum album. Lineage (NCBI taxonomy): Eukaryota > Viridiplantae > Streptophyta > Magnoliopsida > Santalales > Viscaceae > Viscum > Viscum album. The sequence continues at coordinate 70,396 of CAUJRU010001696.1, forward strand.
TAAAACCCTAATACTCCCTAAAAACCATAAGAATCCTAAAAAACCTCTAAAAATCCATGAAAACGTAAAAACTCATAAAAACCCTAAACCCCCCTAAAACCCATTAAAACCCATAAAACTCCATAAAACCCTAAAACCACACTAAAAACATTAGAACCCCTTTAATACCCTAAAAATCTCAAAAAACCCCCTAAAACCCAAAAAGACCCTAAAACCGAAAAAGTCCCTAAAACCCTTGAAATCCCCTAAAAACCATCAAAATACCTAAAAACATGAGAAAACCGTAAAACCCATAGAAATCCTAAAACCCCATAAAGATCCATGAATATGTAAAAACCATAAAACCCTTGAAAACCCCCGAAAACCATAAAATCCAACAAAAAAATTAACAAAACAAAAAAATTCAAAAAACCTACTAAGAACTCTAAAAAACTATAAAACCCCTAAAAATTTAAAAATTATAAAAAACCATTAAGCCCCTAAAAACCCAATAAAACCCTAAAACCCCAAATGACCCTAAAAACCCTGAAAACTCCTAAAAACCGTAAAAAAGCCTGAAAACCCCTAAAACACTCAAAACCCCAAAAAACAACTAAAAATCCTAAAAATCCCCAAAAATTCCATAAAAACATAAAAATCCCAAAAAATCATGAAAATCCCCTAAAAACCATAAAACCAGTAAAAACCATAAAAACCCATAAAAACCAATAAAACACTAAAAACCACTAAAAATTCTAAAACTCATAAATACATTAAAAAAATAGAAAAAAAACATTAAAACCATAAAAATTTTTTTTTCTAAAAACTCAAAAGTAAAAAATCAAAAACCCAAAAATTTTGAATACCCCTAAAAACCCTTGACAACCCCAAAATACCCTAAAAATTCCTAAAAACCACGAAACTCCAAAAAACCCTCTAAAAATCCATGAAAACAAATAAGACCCTAAAAACCATGAAAACACCCAAAAAACCAAAAAACACCATAATAAACTTAAAAACACTAAAAACCCATAAAAACCCTAATAATACTAAAAACTTTTTAAAACCCTTAAACCCCCTAAAAACTTTAAAAAACACTAAAAACCCAAAAAGACCCTAAATTCCATGAAAACCCTAAAACCTCTAAAACTCTAAAAACCATGAAATCCCTAAAAAACCCTAAAAACCCTCAAAATATCTATAAACCCTAAAAACCATAAAAATCCTAAAACCCCCTAAAAATCCATGAAAATGTAAAAAACCCTAAAAACACTAAAAACCCTTAGAGAAAGATAAAAACCCCCTAAAAACCTAAAAAATATTAAAAAACCTAAAACCACTAAAAACTCTAAAAACCAATAAATCCCCTAAAAAACAAAAGAACTCTTAAAAAACCCCTAAAAATCCAAGAAAATGTAAAAACCATAAAACCATGAAAAAAATTCTAAAACCCATAAAACCCCTAAAAATGAAAAACCCTAAAAACTCATATAACCCTAAAAAACTACTAAAAACTCTAAAAACACTTAAAACCAATAAAAATGTTTAAAAACTCTAAAAACCTTAAAAACCCTTACATCCCAAAATTACCCTAAAAACCCTGAAAACCCTAAAAACTCAAACAACCCTTGATAACCCAAAAACCCTACAAAATCCCTAAAATCCCTAAAAACCCTTTAAATACCTAAAAATATTAAAAAAACTCTAACAACCTTAAAACCCTAAAAAACACAAAAACCACCCCAAAAGCCAAAAGGCGATAAAAACATTGAAAACCCATAAAAACACTAAAATCCAGAAAATCACTAAAAACCCTAAAAACACTAAAAGGCATAAAAATCATAAAGCCACCTAAAAATACATGAAAACATAAAAACCCAGAAAAACCTTGAAAAACATAAAAACCACTAAAAAACATAAAAACATCTAAAAACTCATAAAACTCCTAAAAACCACTAAAAACAATAAAAACACTAGAAACCCCTAAAAACATTAAAAACTCTAAAAAACTAGAAAAACCCTAAAAACTCAACCACCCTAAAAACCCAAAAAGACACTATAAACCCTGAAAACCATTAAAAACCCTAAAACCCCTCAAAATCCCTAAAACCCTCACAAACCCTAAAACCCCTAAAAATCCTAAACCCCCCCCCCCCACAAAAATCTATTAAAATGTAAAAAAATCTCAAAACACTGAAAAACCCATTAATAACTCTAAAAACCCATTAAACCTAAAAAATTTTAAAAATTCTAAAATACCTTAAAAACCCTAAAAACTCAAAAAACCCCTAAAAATCAATAATACCTTAATAACCATGAGGAACCCTAATTACCATGAAAAACCTTTAAAACACTCAAAATCCCTAAAAACCACTAAAAAAATAAAAATTATATAAACCCCTTAAAAATATATGAAAACATAAAAACACTAAAAACCATGAAAACCCCTGAAAACCAAAAAAACACCGAAAACCCAAAAAAAATTAAACCCATAAAAACACTAAAAAATAGCCTAAAACATTAAAACCCTTAAAACCCCTAAAAGGTTAAAAAATCTAACAAACATTAAAAACTCAATAAAACTCAAATAAACCCAAAAATCGTAAAATACCCATAAAAACCAACCAAACCATAAAAATCCTAAAAACCCCTTAAAAATTCATGAAAATGTAAAAACCTCTAAAAATGATGAAAACCCATGAAAACTATAAAAATCCCTAAAACCATTAAAAACCATAAAACCTCATAAAAACCATAAAAACCACTAAATCTCTAAAAACTTATAAAACCCCTAAAAAATTAAAACAATAAAAATCCCTAACACCACAAAAAAATTATAAAAAAAACATTAAACAATAATAAGACCTCAAAACCCCCAAAAAAATAAAAAACCCTAAACCCCACAAGATCTCAAAGAACTCTAAAAACCCTAAACATCATACAAATCTTAAAACCGCCTGAAAATCAATGAAAACATAAAAAACTCCAAAAAAACACTAAAAACACTTAAAAGCACTTAAAAACTATAAAAAACTCAAGAAACCTTAAAAAACCTAAAACCTTGAAAAATCATCGAGCACCTGAAAATCCCTAAAACCCTTTAAAAACCCTAAAACTATAAAAATCCTAAAAATCTCTAAAAAATCTATGAAAACCTAAAAAACATTAAATGCATGAAAACTATGAAACCCCTAAAAACCACCATAAACTCAAAAAAACCCCAAAACACTAAATACATTAAAACTCTAAAAACCCACCAAAAAACTCAAAAAAAAACATAATAACTCAAAAAAACTCAAAAAAAATTATAACCTAAAATGACAAAAAAACCACAAAAATTCCCTTTAAATTTCTAAAAACCCTAAAAATCACTAAAATCCTAAAAAACAATAAAAATTCAAAAAAACCCTAAAAATCCACAAAAATATAAATACCCCAAAACCCTGAAAAACCAATGAAAACCAAAAAGACCTCTAAAATCATTGAAAACCCCTAAAACCCCATAAAAATTATAAAAAACACTAAAAACTATAAAACCCTTAAAACCCTTAAAACACCTAAAAATATTTAAAAACTCAAAACGACAATAAAACCCTAAAAAACTCAAAAAAAACCTTAAACCCCAAAATACCATAAAATCATTGAAACCCCCAGAAAAACCATAAAACCCTCAAAATTTCTAAAAACCCAAAAAAGCCTCAAAACCATAAAAATCCTACAAAACCCCTAAAAATCTGTAAAAATGTAAAAAACCCTAAAAACCATGAAAAACCTGTCAAAACAATAAAACACATAAAAAAACGCTAAAAACCCATAAAACCCCTAAAAGTACTAAAAACTCTAAAAACCCTTAAAACCTTGAATGAAGTAAGAAAGCTATTAAAAACCTTTAAAACCCCAAAACTTAAAAAAAACCCTAAAAACACAAAAAGAACCAAAAATCCCTAAAACCCATAAAAACTTCAAATCCCTAAAAATCCTAAAAATAGAAAAAAGCCTAAAAAATCCAAAAAAAATCCAAAAAAAATCCGATAAATATCCATGAAACCATAAAAAACCCTAAAAACCTTGAAAACCCATAAAAACATAAAACTCCTAAAAAAATTAAAGAACCCAATAAATCCATAAAAACCCTATAAACCCACTAAAAACTCTAAAAACACCTAAAACATAGAAAAATGTTAAATATGCTAAAAAACATACAATCACTAAAAAATCAAAGTCTCTAAAAACCTAAAAAGACCCTAAAACCCAACAAAACCCTAAAACCCCTAAAAGATCTATGAAAACTCCCTAAAAACTCTCAAAATACCTAAACCAATAAAATACCCCTAAAAACCATAAAAATCATAAAAAACCCCTAAAAATTCATGAAAACATATAAAACTGTAAAAGACTTGAAAACCCCTAAAAACATAAAACACCCCAACAACCTCAAAAAACATTTAACAACTATAAACATCCTAAAAAACTACTGGAAACACTAAAACCCCCTAAAATCCATAAAAATGTTAAAAACTCTAAAAAACATTAAAAACCTAAAAATGTAAAAATAATCCTAAAACCCAAAAAGACCATAAAAAACATAAAAATAAAAAAAACCTAAAACCTTGAAAAAACCCTAAAACCCCCCAAATCAATAAAATCCCTAAAAACCACAAATCCCATACAAAACCAAAAAAACCCTAAAAATGCTTGAAAACATACAACTAAAAAAATCCCTAAAACTTCAAAAACATCTTAAAAACCCTCAAGAACCCTAAAACCCCTAATAACCCTGAAAACCCATTAATACTCTCAAATCCCTAAAATTCCTAAAAACCCATAAATACCATAAAAATCTTAAAAAACCTACTAAAAATACCTAAAAACCTAAGAATCCTTTAAAACCCAAAAAACCCCCAAAAAGAATAATAAACTTAAAAACCTATAAAAACACAAAGAAACCAAGAAAAACTCTAAACCTCCATAAAACCCCAAAAACATTAAAAAAGTCTACAAACACTTAAAACCGTAAAAAAACTCAAAAAAACCTAAAAACCCAAAAACCCTGAAAACCCCTAAAACCCCAAAAAACCCCTAAAACCCCTAAAACCCCTAAAACCACATAAAAATTGCTAAAACCATTAAAATCAAAAAATTAAAAATTAAAAAATTAAAAGACATGAAAACCATAAATATCCTAATAAACCCCTAAAAATATATGTAATGTAAAAACCCTAAAAATCTTGAAAACCCCTTAAAACTCGTAAAAAAAATCTAAAAACCCATAAAAAAATCAAAAACCCACAAAAATATCTAAAAACCCTTAAAATCTCTAAAAATTTCATAAATGCTAAAAAAACTTTAAAACCCTACAAAAAACAAAAAACCCCAAAAACCCAAAAGACCCTAAATGCTCTGAAAACCCCTAAAAGCCGTTGAAATCCCAAAAAAACCCCAAAATTAGTAAGACCTAAATAACCCAAAAAATTATAGATTTCCTAAAAAACAATAAATATCCATGAAAACCTAAACAACCATAAAAACCCCTTAAATCCATAAATAACCTTTAAAACGTTCAAAAACCCTGAAAACCAACAAAAATCAGAAAAAAGAACTAAAAAGTCTAAAAACCGATAAAACACCTAAAAATGTTAAAAAATATAAAAACCCTTAAAACTACTAAAAAACTCAACAAAACCTATAGAAACCCAAAAGACCCTTAAAACCCTAAAAATCCTAAAAACCCCTTAAAAAACTTTAAAAACCTAAAAATCCCTAAAACCCCTAAAAACTATAAAACCCATGAATATGCAAAACACCCTAAAACCCATAAACCCCCTGAAAACCATAAAAACCCATAAAATCTTTATAAAACCTACAGACCCAACAAACACTCTAAAAACCCTTAAATTCCTAAAAAAAATTAAAAAATCAAAAAATCTTAAAAGTCCACAAAAAATCAACCCCCCTAAAACCCCAAAATAAATTAAAAATCCTGAAAAAACTGAAAAAACCAAAAAACACATGAAAAATCATAAAAACCCTCAAAGTCACTAAAAACCCTAAAAACAATAAAAACCATAAAAATCCTATAAACCCCCTAAAAATCCATGAAAATATAAGAAAATCATAAAACTCTGAAAACCATAAGAACCACTAAGAACCTTCAAAAACCCTAAAAACCCACAAAATGCTTAAACCGCTAAAAAAACTAAAAATCCTTTGAACCCCTAAAAATGTTAAAAAATTCTAAAAACCTTTAAATCCCTAAAAAAAATACCCTAAAAACATTGAAAACCCCTGAAAACCCCAAAAACCCCCCAAACCCAAAAAATACACCAAAACCCCTGAAAACCCCAAAAACCCTCAAATTCTCTAAAACTAGTAAAAACCCTAAAACCCATAAAAATCTTAAAAACCCTATAAATCCATTAAAATGTAAAAAAACCTAAGAACCCTAAAAACCCCATGAAAACCATGAAATCACAAAAAACCATAAAAACACTAAACACCCATAAAAACCATAAAACCCACTGAAAACTATAAAACCCCTTAAAATGCAAAAAGCGTTTTTACAAATGTTAAAAGCGTTAAAACCCTATAAAAAACGATTAAAACCCTAAAAACTAAAAAAATCCCTAAAAACCATAATGACCCAAAAAACCCTAAAAACTACAACATCCCATAAAAGCTCAATAAAACCATAAAAACCCTCAAAAACACTAAAAACACTAAAAATACTAAATACCATAAAAACCCTAAAAATCAATGAAAATGGAAAAAAAATCCCGGAAACCCTAAAAACCCCAAACCATAAAAACCCTAATACCTTAAAAATATAGAAAACCCATAAAAACCCTAAATAACCAATAAAAATCTAAAACCCTTTAAACACCTAAATTTTTTAAAAAACCTCTAAAAACATAAAAACCCTAAAAACAATAAAAGAAACCCTAGAAACCCAAAATGACCTTAAACCCCTAAAAATCCCTAGAAGCCCTAAAATTTTCAAAATACCTAAAAACCCTAAAAACTATAAAAATAATAAAAAATCAATAAAAATATATGAAATCATTAAAACCCTAAAAATCCTAAAACCCCCCAAAAACCCATAAACACCCCTAAAAACCTTAAAAACGCTAAATACCAATAAAACCCCTAAAAACACAAAAAAAATATAAAAATACTAAAAACCCCTAAAATGTTAAAAAACTCTAAAAAATATTAAAAACCATAAAAACTAAAAAAACCCAAAAAAACCCTAAAGACCTTGAAAACAAGTAAAACCCTGGATACTCTAGAAAACCCCAAATAACCCTCAAAATCCCTTAAACCCTTAAAACCCATAAAAAGTGTAAAAACAGTTAAACATCCCTAAAAATCCATGAAAACTTAAAAAACCCTAAAAACCATAAAAAAATATTAAACCCCTAAAAACCTCAAAAACCATACAAACACATAAAATCCCTAAAAATCTCTAAAATCCCAAAGAACCCTTAAAACCCCTAAGAATTTAAAAACTATAAAAAACCATGAAACCCTTAAAAACAAAAAAATACACTAAAACCCTAAAAGACCCTAAAACCCCTGAAAATCCCAAAAAACCATAAAACCCATGAAAAACCTAAAGGCCCTTAGAATACATAAAAACCCTAATAAACCAGAAAAATCCTAAAACCCTCCAAGAATCCATGAAATTGTCAAAAACCCTAAAAACCTTGAAAACCTCTGAAAACCATAAAACCCCCATAATCTTAAAAACCCTAAAACCCTATAAAAACCATAAAACAACATTAAAAATTATAAAAAACATAAATACCCCTAAAAACCTTACAAATTCTAAAAAACCTCAAAACCCTCAAAAACTAAAAAAAACCCTAAATTCCAAAAAAAAACTCTGAAAACCCAAAAAAAACATGAAGGCCTTGCAAACCCTTGAAAAGACCTAAAAACCTTAAATCACTAAAAACCATAGAAAACATAAAAACCCTAAAAATCCTGAAATACCCATAAAAACCATGGAAATATAAAAACCGCTAAATATCCCGAAAACCCCCTAAAACCTAAAAATCATGAAAAACCTTACAAAACCCTAAAAACCCATAAAGACCCTAAAATGCCCTAAAAATATAAAAACACTTAAAACCCCAAAAAAATGTTACCAATCTATAAAAAACATTAAAAATCCCAAAAAACACAAAAAAATCATTAAAAATAATAAAAACCCTTGAACCGCCCCATAAAACCCTAAAAACCATCAAAAATCCCTAAAAACCATCAAAAATCCCTAAAAACCTTCAAAATACCTAAACACCCCCAAAACCATAAAAATCCTAAAAACCACTAAAAATCATGAAAAAGTAAAAAACTCTAAAAGCCCTGAAAACCCCTTAAAAACGATAGAAACCCCAAAAAATATTTAAAACCTTAAAATACAATAAAAAATGAAAAAAATACTCTAAAAACTTTAAAACCATTAATGCCCCTAAAAATATTGGAGAACTCTAAAAATCCTTAAAACCCCTCAAAACTCAAAAAACCGTAAAAACCCAGAAAAACTCTAAAACCCTGAAAAAAACCTCAAAATCCCTAAACCCCTAAAAATATTAAATATGTTAAAAAAACCCAAAAAACCCCCTAAAAATCCATGAAAACGTAAAAATCCTAAAAACCTTCAAAACAATTAAAAACCAGAAACACCCTTAAAAAATTTAAAAACATAAAAACCTTAAAAACCCATAAAAATAGTAAATAAAACTAAAACCTATAAAACCCGTAAATAACTAAAAACTTTAAATATCTCAAAAAATATTAAAAAGCCTAAAAACTCATAAAACCCTAAAACCCCCAAATTACTATGACAACTTTAAAATTCCTAAAATTCCCTAAAATCCCTAAAATTACTAAAATACATAGAAACCCTCAAAATCCCCAAAACCCCTAAAAACCTAATAATAGGAGTGGCATGAGTATGGATCTAGTACAGTCTAGTGAGAGAAGACAGAAATTGGTGGAAGTGGATGAGGCAACGGGAATGATCAAGTCTATGTCCAATTGGCCAATAGTTGCCACGGTCTTTGATCGGCCCAAAATGGATTTGATTGTTGGGAGTGACATGGAGGTAGCAGTGGTGGATTTAGGCGGTAATAGTATGAAATTGGCTGGGAATTGTTTTGGAATGGGAGGTATTAACACTGAGGCGGTGCATGTGGATGAAGGGAGGGATCTGGATTGATGAAGTGAGCATGTTGGAAGTGGTGAGATGATAGGGAGGGGGAAGAAGCCAGAGAAGGAGGCTGAGCAGGGAGATGGCTGGGCATGGGCAATGAGAGGGCCCCTTGTTAGAGTCCCTGGGAGGAGATACCATGGCCTAGAGGAAGGGAAGTGGGAAATCCAACAACAACCTCTTTCCGAATATGAATGATGTTTCTCTGATTAATAGGTTTTAGGATTTGTCCTCGGCTGGGCCAATTGGTGATGATGCTATGTAGGGGGGAGATACTGAGCAGGAGGAGGTGGATGGGCAGGAGGTGATAGCTGAGGATGGGAAAGAGATGATTATTATTTGGCATGAGATGATTTTGGTAGGGGAAAAGACCCTTGATATTGATGAGGGACACCCTTTTCGGAGAATAGATGACCCCTTGGTACTATCCACTGGTTGTGGTGAAGCAGGGAGGGCTGACATGGGGGTTATGCTTGTGTCCCTTGGTGAAGAGGTTGTTGCTTAACGCATGAAGGATTAGGATGGTCTTCCCCTATTGGAGTTCAAAACCAATGAACGAGGGTTGGCCCTGTATTTAAAGAAGGCCATGGTATTCATGATGTCCCATCTTCTAAAGACCACTATGTGGTCCTCCATGACATGGTGATGGTCGAACATCCAAGGTTCTCCCTCGAGGATGAGGCTAAAAGAGTAGGGGGGATTTTTTCTAAGGAGGACCGCAAGATAAATGTTGTTATGAACCAGTTCAGAGAGGAAAGAGGAAAGCATCAAAAGGGGGATGCAGCATCTCTTATGAAAGGGAGCAGGGATAATGACCGAGGGGCCTCAAGTGCAGTTAGTGATGGAGTCCTATAAGAGAAGGAAGTTCATGCGGATGGATTCACCTCTTCCCCCCCAAAGGAGGTAGAGGTGGGATTAATCTTCTCTCCCCATACCCATGGAGACCCAGCCCACCTCATGGGAGGCTAATCTTTAATTAAAAGTAATCAAGTGGGAGAGGCCTTCGCGGAATGCAGAGAAAGAGAGGGTCAGAGAGAAGTACTTGGATATGCTCAGACTACAGGAGGACTCTAAGTCGATATGGCATTCTATGGACGCAGGGGTGGATTCAAACTTTTTCTTTGCTGATGTGGATGCTGGACTTTGTTTGAATGATGAACCTTACACCGTGGGAATGAATTATTACTTTTTCAATGAAATTGACTGACTTGTTCTTGCTTTATGTTTTTGGGCTCTTTTGTGGTTTGGGTTTTTCGGGTGTGCTGGGGTTTTTTTGGGTTTGGGTTGGTTGGCCCTGCCCCTCCTTTATTTTGTATCACCTGTTTTCTCTTTATACATTTTGGAGGGACCAGGGATAGTCTGGCCCTGCACCTTCCTTACCCTAAAAACCCTAAAAACCATAAAAATCCTAAACCCCCAAAAATTCAGTTAATACGTAAAAACCACTAAAAATCCCTAAAACCCATAAATACCAATAAAAACCTTAACAACCCATGTGTGTGCTTTACTTTTGGACACTGTGTCTTTTTTGGTTTTGCTTTTTGTTTCTGTTTTCTTTCATTTTGTGGCCTTCAGGCGGAGGTTGTAAGGGGTTTTGGGTGTGGATTGATTGATCCCTCCCCTCCCTTGTCTGTAGTGTCTGTATATTTTGTTTTATAAATTTTGGGGGTTCCAGGAATAGCCTGGACTCGAGCCTTCTTTGCCTAAAAAGTTAAAAACTCTAAAAAACCTTAAAACCCCTAAAAACTCAAAAAAAACCTAAAACCTAAAATGAACCTAAAAAAGCCAGAAAAAACCCATTAAATCCCTAAACAACTTGAAAACCCCTAAAACCCATCAATACCCCTAAAATCCCAAAAAACCTTTAAAAACATAAAAATCCTAAAAACCCCTTAAAATTCCATGAAAGCCTAAAAGCCTAAAAGCCTAGAAAACCCCCTTAAAACCATAAAACCCCTAAAACCATAAGAAACCTTAAAGTCTAATAAAAACAGTAAAAAACACCGAAAACTCTAAAAACCCTCAATCCCCTAAAATGTAAAAAAACTCTAAAAACCCTTAAAACCCCTAAAAAACATAAAAAATTCTAAAACCCCCAAAACTCCTAAAAACCCTAAAAACCCCTAAAACCAAAAGAATCCTAAAAAACCCCAAAAATCCATGAAAATGTAAAAACTTCTAAAAACTCTAAAAAACCCCTAAAATCCATTAAAACACCTAAAAACCATAAAAAACCATAAGAACCCATAAAACCCCTAATAACCAACTAAAAACTCTAAAAACCTTTAATACACTAACATCTCAAAAAACCCTAAAACCAAAAACGATCCTAAAACCCCTAAAAACCCCAAAACCCCAAAAACCACTAAAAACCCCTAAAACCAATCAAAATACCAAAAACCCGAGAAAACCGTAAAACCCATAAAAATAATAAAAACAAATAAAGATCCATGAAAATGTAAAAACCTTAAAACACTTGAAAAATTCCTAAAAACCATAAAAACTATAAAAAAACCTTAAAAACCAATAAAAATTCTAAAAACCCACGAAGAACTCTAAAAACCCTTAAATCCACTAAAATATTAAAAACTCTAAAAAACCTTAAAAACAGTAAAAAACTCAATAAAGCCCTAAAACCAAAAAGTCCCTAAAACACCTCGAAAAACCCTAAAACCCTCAAAATCCCTAAAAACCCTAAAAAACATAAAAAATCCCCGAAAATCCATGAAAACATAAAAAACCCTTAAAACCATGAAAACCACCAAAAAACCAAAAAACCCCCCAAAACTATAAAAACCATAAAACCCCATAAAAACACCAAAAACCACTAAAAACTCTAAAAATCCTAAATACATAAAAAAAATCCAAAAAAACCTTAAAAAACCTAAAAAATCAAAAAAATCAAAAGACCCAAAAACCCTGAAAACCCCTAAAACCCTTTAAAACCCCCAAAAAACTATCAAAATCCATAAAACCCTAAAAATTCCTAAAAACCATGAAACTCCAAAAAACCTCTAAAAATCCAAAAAAAACATATAAAACACTAAAAACTATGAAAACCTCTGAAAACCACAAACCCCATAATAACCATTAAAACCCTAAACACCCATAAAAACCATAAAAATAACTAAAAACTTTAAAACCCCTTAAAACCCCTAAAAAGGATAAAAAACTATAATATACCTTAAAAACCTTAAAAAATCAATAAAAACAATAAAAACCCACAAATACCCTAAAACCCTTGAAAGCCCTAAAACCTCTAAAACACTAAAAACCTAAAGCCCGCAAAATCCCTAATAACCTTCAAAATATCTTAAATCCCTAAAAACTATAAAAAATATAAAGAACCCCTAAAAATCCATGAAAATGTAGAAAACCCTAAAACCCCCAAAAAACCTCAGAGAAAGACAAAACCTCCTAAAACCCTAAAACGACTAAAAACTCTAAAACCCCATAAATCCCCTAAGAATGTTAAAAATTCAAAAAAACCTTAAAATGGTAAAGAACTCAAAAAATGCTAAAATCTATGAAAATGTAAAAAAACCATAAAAACCCATAAGAAACTTCGGAAACCCATAAAAACCCCTAAAATTTTGAAAACACTAAAAACCCATATAACCCTAAAAAACTACTAAAATTTCTAGAAGCCCTTAAAACCACTAAAAATGTTTTAAAACTCTAAAAAACCTTAAAAATCCTAAAAACCCCAAAAGACCCTAAAAACCCCTAAAAACCATAACATCCCCTGAAAAACCATCAAAATCCCCTCAAAATCCCTAAAAACACTAAATAACCCTAAAAAAATAAAAATAATAACCCTCCCCCCAAACAAATCCATAAAAACGTTAAAAACTCTAAAAACCCTTTAAACCTATAAAAACATTAAAAACTCTAAAAACCTTAAAACCCTGCAAAACAAAAAAAAAGCTTAAAACCCAAAAGGAAATTAAAACATTAAAAACCCATAAAACCCTAAAATCCTAAAAATTCATAAAAACCCTAAAGCCCCTAAAAACCCGTAAAACCATAAAATCATAAAATCCTCTAAAAATACATCAAAACATAAAAATTGTAAAACCCTTGAATACCATAAAAACCAATAAAAAACATAAAAACTACTAAAAAATCATATAAACCATAAAAACCACTAAAAAATCTTAAAAAACATGACACCCCTAAAATGTTAAAAAACTCTAAAAAACCAAAAAACCCTAAAAACTCAAAAAATACCCAAAAAGACACTAAAAACCTTGAAAACCCATAAAACCCATTAAAATCCCTCAAATCCTAAAAATCCCTAAAACCATCATAATCCCTAAAAACCCTAAAAATCCAAATCCCCCCTTAAAATACATTAAAATGTAAAAAAATTCCAAAAACACTGAAAACCCCTCTTAAAACACTAAAAACCCTTTAAACCCAAAAACACGCTAAAAATTCTAAAAAACCATAAGAACACTAAAAATTCAAAAAAAAACCATAAAAATCAATAATACCATAAAAACCCTAAGAAACCCTAAAACCCATGAAAACCTTCAAAACACTCAAAATCTCTAAAATCCCTAAAAACAATGAAAATCCTAAAAACCCCCTAAAAATCTTTGAAAATGGAAAAACACTAAAATCCTTGAGAATCCCAAAGAACCATAAAATCCCCTAAAAAACATAAAACCCATAGAAACCCTTAAAAATTGAAAAAACTGTAAAAACCCTTAAAAAGCCTAAAATGTTAAAAACTCTAACAAACCGTAAAAACCCTAAAAAACTCAAAAAAACCCTAAAACCCCAAATGACCCTAAAACCCTGAAAACCCCTAAAAAAGTGAAGTTCCCTGAAAAAACATAAAACCTCTCCAAATCCCTAAATACCAAAAAAAACATAAAAACCATAAAAATCCTAAAAACCGCTTAAAATCCATGAAAACTAAAAAACCCTAAAAACACAGAAAAACCCATGAAACCCATAAAACCCCAAAATACATAAAAACCCTAAAACCCATAAAAACCATAAAAACCCACTAAAACTCTAAATTTTTTTAAAACCCCTAAAACGTTAAAACTCTAAAAATCCCTAAAAACTCTAAAAACTAAAAAAACCCTAAAACCCCAATAAGACCTTAAAACCCCAAAAAATCCAAAAAAAACCCTAAAACCCCTCAAAATATCAAAGAAAGCTAAAAACTATAAAAATCCAAAAAAAACCAATAAGAATCAATGAAAACATAAAAAACCCCTAAAAATACTAAAAAATCATAAAAACCAAAAAAAACCCCTAAAACCCTTAAAAACCTAAAACCCTAAAAAAACACTAAACCTCTTAAAAATACCTAAAAACCCTAAAACTATAAAATTCCAAAAAGACCCTTAAAAATCTATGAAAACATAAATAACTGTAAATGCTTGAAAACCAGGAAACCTGTAAAAACATCAAAAACATTAAAACCCATTAGAGCTAAAAAATCACTAAAACCCCAAAAATCCCCTTAAAACCCTAAAAACCCTAAAACCCCTAAAAATGCTAAAAAACCATAAATATCCTAAAAACCCACGAAAATGTAAAAAAACCATAAAAAACCAAAAAACTAATGAAAACCATAACAACCTATAAAACCCTTAAAACCCTTAAAACACCATATAAATTCTAAAAACAAATTAAAACACTAAAAATCCTTTAAACCACTAAAAACGTTAAAATACTCAAAAAACAATAAAACCCTAAAAACTAAAAGAAACCCTAAAACACCAAAAAGACAATAAATTCTTTAAAAACCCAAAAAACCCTAGAAAACCCCTAAACCCCCTCAAAATCCTAAAAACCCTAAGAACCATAAAATTATAAGAAACCCCTAGAAAACAATAAAAATGTAAAAAACATTAAAAACCCTTTAAAACCCATGAAAACCATAAAAACCCCTAAAAATTTAAAATAACATAAAACCCCTAAAAAACACTTAAAACTCTAAAAACCCTTAAAACATCAGAAGACTTTAAAAAACTCTTAAAAATCTTAAAAACTCTAAAAACTCAAAAAAAACAGAAAAACACAAAAAGAACCTAAAACATAAATCCCATAAAATCCTAAAAAACCTAAAAATCATAAAAATCCCAAAAAGCCTAAAAAAATCCTAAAAATACCATAAATATCCAGGAAACCATAATAAACCCTAAAAACCTTGAAAACCCCTGAAAAACATAAAACTCCGAAAAACATTAAAAACCCCAAAAACCACTAAAAGAAACCTAAAAACCCCTAAAAACCATCAAAATACTTACACCCAAAATATACACATAAAAACCAAAAAAAATCCTAAAAAACACATAAATTTTTTTGAAAACATATAAAACCATAAAAGCCTTGAAAACCCATTAAAACCTATAAAAACCGCTAACAATCTTAAAAACCTTAAAAACTATAAAAATCCTAAAAACTTGTAAAATCTATAAAAATGATAAAAAATATAAAAAACATTAAAAACCCAAAAAACGTAAAAAAAAATCCTAAAAACCCAAAAAGACCGTTAAAAACATAAAAAATCCTCAAAACCCTAACTCCTTGGAAAAACCCTCAAAATCCATAAAAACCCTAAAAATCCTTAAAACCCATAAAAATCCAAAAAAATCCCCAAAAAACACATGAAAACATAAAAAACCCTGAAAACCTCTAAAAACCATAAAACCCTGAAAAACCTTTAAAAACCCATAAAAATAAAAAAACCACTAAAAAATCTAAAAACCATAAAACATTAAAACTCTAATAAACCTTAAAACAGCTATAAACCAAAAAAATCATTAAAACTTCAAAAACAGCCTAAAAACCCTAAAGATCCCTTAAACCCCTAAAAACCCCTAAATACCCTCAAATCCCTCAAATCTCTAAAAACCTAAAATACCATAGAAATTCTAAAAACCCACTAAAAATCCATGAAAACGTACAAAACCTTAAAAAACCTGAAAACCCCTTTAAAGGATCAAAATATCTTAAATACACACAAAATCTCTAAAACCATTTAAAACCCCAAAAAACATTAAAAAACTCTAAAAAACCATAAAATCGTAAACAACTCAAAAAAACCTAAAAACCCAAAAGACCATAAAAACTATGAAAATCCCTAAAAACCCAAAAAATCCCTAAAAATCAATAAAACCCTTAACAACCATAAATACAATAAAAACAATACAAATCCTAAGAAACCCTTAAAAATCCATGGAATGTAAAAAACCCTAAAAAACTTTATAAAACCCTAAAAACCCTTAAAACATTACAAAACACTAAGAACCCATAAAAACCCCCAAAAAACCACCACGAAATCTAAAACCCTTAAACCACCTAAAATGTCAAAAATGCTAAAAACCCTTAAAACCCTAAAAAATCAAAAAAAACCCCAAAAAACCCCAAAAGACCCTAAAAGCCCATGAAAACCCCTAAAAGCCACAAAATACCTAAAACAAATAACAAAAAAACCATAAAATTCCTAAAAACCCCAAAAAATCCATGAAAACATAAAAACCCTTAAAACCATAAATATCCATAAATGTATTTAATAAACCTGAAAACTAACAGAATTCTTAAGAAACAACTAAAAACGTGAAAAACCCCTTAAAACAACTCAAAACATTAAAAAACTCTAAAGACCCTAAAAACCAGTAAAAAATTAAAAAAAACTCTAAAAACTGAAAATACCCTTAAAACCCTGAAAGCCCCTAAAACCCACAAAATCTCTAACACCCCTAATAACTCTAAAACCCATAAAATCCTTCAAAACCCAAAAATCCCATGAAATTTATAAACACCCTAAAACCCAAAAAAACCTCTGAAGGCCATAAAAACCCTTAAAATATTAAAAACCCTACAGACCCAACAAACCCACGAAAAACACTCAAAACCATTAAATTCCAAAAAATGATAAAAATATATAAAAAACCTCAAAAGCTCAAAAAAACTCAAAAAACCCTGAAAAAACCCAAAAGAACCTGAAAGGCCATGCAAAATCCTCTAAACACTCAATATCCCCAAAAACCCTAAACACCATAAAAATCCAATAAAAACCCTTAAAAATACCAGAAAACATAAGAAAATCAAAAACTATGGTGTGTTGCGGCGGTTTGGATGCTTTTCTTGTTCTTGGAGGTGCTTTGTGTGGTCATGTTGGCCGATGTGATGTTGATTCTTGGCTAGGTCGTGGTTTATTATTGCTTCTGGATCATGAGTTTGTTGCTTGTGGGTTTCAATTGTCTCTTACTGCTGCAAAATTCTGGATGCTGTGGTTTGGTACTGGGTATGGTTGCTGGTGGTGTGATGTTAGTTGCGCTGCGAGATGTGGATTGCTGCTAGCTGCTGGGGTTGAAGGATTCAGTTGCTGGTTATTAAGTTGTGACCTCTTCAGAGATGGGTTAGGAGGTTGCTGGTGGTTTCCTGGGCATATGGGATTGGCAAGGCATGATATGCTTTGGTGCCGCTGGTTGCTGGGAGTTGATGATGGCTGTGTTTGTTTGCGGGGATCGTGTTGTGGTTTCATGCTACTGGCTGTGATTGGTTGCCATGTTGGTTTTTGTGCGACTGGTTGCGGGGGCTGGTTGGTTTGGACGTGTTGCTGCTGGATGTTGGAATGCACTGGATGATGGGAATTGTGATGCTGGATGCTAGTTGTTATTGAGCTGGGAGTTGCTGAAGCTGTGGTTTATGATCGTGCTGCTGATGGATGGTGATTGATGTTCAAGTTGGAATGCTGGTAGTTGGCTAGCTATGAGCTGCTGGATGCTGGTTGATGCTGGATGAGGGTGGTGGTTTCCAGGATTTGTGCGTTTTTTCTTTTTCACTTTTGATTTTTCTTTTTTGGGGACTTTTGCGTCTTGGGTTGTAAGGGGTTTTTAGGTGTGGGTCATTTGACCCATCCCCTCCCTTGTCTGTTGTGTCTCTTTTTTCTTTCTAATAAATTTGGGGGGGCTGGGAATAGCCCGACCCTCACATCTTCCTTGCCCTAAAAATGTAAAAAAAATCTAAAAACCTTAAAAACCCTAAAAAACTAAAAAATCCCTAAAAACATTGAAAACCCCTAAAATCCCTTCAAAATCCCTAAAAATCGATAAAAAACTTATGTTTTCTAAAAAATCCCCAAAAATCCATGAAAACGTGAAAAACCCAAAAAAAACAAAAAAATACTCTAAAAGCCTTAAAACCCCGAAAATCCATAAAAATCCATAAAATATCCACAAAACCCATAAAAACCAACAATAAACTATAAAACCCTTAAAAACCCTAAAAACGTTAAAAAACTATAAAAGACCATAAAAACTCAAAAAACCCTAAAAAACCAAAAAGACAATAAAAACCCTAAATAACCCTAATATCCCTGAAATCCCCTAAAAACCCTAAAAACCCTCAAAATACCTAAATATCCAAAAAAAATCTAAAAAATAATTAAAATTCTAAAAACCCCAAAAAATATATGAAAATGTAAAAAATCATAAAAACCCCTTGAAAACCATAAACCCCCCTAAAAATCTAAAAAATCCAAAAAATCCAAAAAAATCCTAAAGCCACTAAAAAGTATAAAAACATAAAAAACCCCTAAAAACACAAAAATATCCTAAAAACCTAAAAACCTAAAAACTCATGGAACACTTTAGAAACCCTAAAAACCCTCAATATCCCTAAAAACCCTAGAAACCCCAAAACCCCAAAAAAATCTAAAAAATCTCTTAAATCACTGAAAATGTAAAAAACCCTAAAAACCCTGAAAATCCCTAAATACCATAAAACCCCTAAAACCCCTAAAACCCCGAAAAACCTATAAAAACCATAAAAACCACTAAAAACACTAAGAACCCTTAAAACCCTAAAAACATTAAAAAACACTAAAAAACCTTAATACCCTAAAAAACCCTAAAACTCTTAAAAACCATTGAAAACTACTAAAACCCTCAAATCCCTAAAAACCATAAAAATAATAAAAAACCTAAAAAAACCTAAAAATTCATTAAAATGTAAAAAAACCTAAAGACCCTGAAAACCATAAGAACCCCTAAAATCATTAAAATCCTTAAAAACTAATAAAAACCCTAAGAATCCCACAAAAAACTCTAAAACCCATTTAAAACCCAAAAAATGCTATAAAACTCTAAAAACCCTTAAAACCCCTGAAATAAGTAAAAAAATTCCAAAAAGCCCAAAACAACCCTAAAAACCTTGAAAACCTCAAAAAAACCCTAAAACCCCTCAAAATCCCAAAAATCCCTAAAAATCCCTAAAAACCATGAAAATTCTAAAACGCCCTAAAAACTCATTGAAATACATAAATGACCCTAAATCCCCGAAAACCCCGGGAAACCTATAAAACCCCTAAAAACATTAAAAAACCATAAAAACCACAAACACCCTAAAAACCACTAAAAAATATAAATCCCCTTTAAACCCCAAAAAATGTTAAAAATTATTAAAAAACCTTTAAAACACTAAAAAATCCAAAAAACCCCAAAACCCCAAAAGTCCCTAAAAACCCAAAAAATATCTAAAAACCCAAAAAACCCCTGTAAAAACACAAAACCTCCTCAAAATCTCTAAGAACCTTAAATGAACTAAAAACCCTAAAAATCCAAAAAAAAAATCCTCAAATCCATGAAAACGAAAAATACCCTAAATACCCTTAAGACTTCTAAAACCCATAAAAACCCCTTAATACCATAACACCCCTAAAATCAATAAAACCCTAAAACCCTTAGATCCCCTAAAACACTAAAAAACTCTAAAAACCCTGAAAAGACTCAAAAAACATTAAAATGAAAAAGGACCATAGAAACCCTTAAAACCCTTAAAAACCCTCAAACCCATAAAACCATAAAAATCCTAAAAACCCCTAAAAATCTATAAAAAATAAAATAAACTAAAAATCCTTAAAAATACCTTAAAACCATAAAACTTCTAAATACCTTAAAAACCCCACAAAACCTATAAAAACCCCACTAAAAACTCAAAATTCCATTAAAACCCCTAAAAAGGGTTAAAAACTCTAAATACCTTAAAGACCATAAATACCCAAAAAGTTCATTAAAACCCTGAAATGCACTAAAAACTCCTAAACCCTATAAACCCTCAAAATCCCTAAAAACCCTAAAAACCCTAGAACCCATAAAAACCCTAATAAACCCCTAAAAATCCTAGAAAATGCTAAAACCTCTAAAAACCATAAAAAAAACACATAAAATCCATAAAAAACATTAAAACCATAAAAACCCTAAAAACACATAAAGACCTAAAAACCACTAAAAACTCAAAAAACCCTAAAACATCCTAAAAATGTTTAAAAAACTCTATAAAGCCTTTCCTTGTAGAAATATCTAGAAAATTTTGAAAACACCAAAAAGAACCCTAAAACTCCAAAATACCCTAAAATAATCTGAAAACCCACAAAGCCCAAAAAATCCCAAAAATCCTTAAAAAACACAAAAACAATAGAAATCCTAATAACCCCAAAAAATCTGTGAAAATGTAAAAAAACACCTAAAACCCTAAAAACCCATAAAAACACTAAAACCCACTAAAAACTCTAAAAACCCTTAAAACACATAAAAACGTTAAAAAACTCTTAAAAACAGTAAAAACCCTAAAAAACAATGAAAACCCCCCAAAACCCAAAAAGTACCTAAAAACGTTGAAAACCCCTAAGAACTTGAAAGCACCTAAAAACCATTTAAAACCCTCAAAATCCATAAAAACCAGAAAAAATAAAAAACTTAAAATTTTTAAAAAACACGTAAAAATCCAGGAACGCGTAAAAAACCATAAAAACCATGAAAAACCCATGAAACCCTTGAAAACCCCAAAAAACCTTAAAAAACCTAGAAAACCATAAAAACTCTTAAAAACCACTAAAGACTCTAAAAACCCTTAAAATCCCAAAAAAATATTAAAAAACACTAAAAACCTTTAAAACCCTAATGAACTAAAAAATACTAAAAAAACCCCAAAAAACCTAAAACCCCCTAAAAAACCCTTAAACCAATCAAAATCCCTAAAAACCCTAAAAATTCCTAAAAATCATAAAAATAATATCCCCCCCCCCCCAAAAAAAAATCCATGAAAACGTGAAAACCCCTAGAAACCCAAAAAACCCTAAAAATCATAAAAACCCATTATAGAAATTAAAAAACCCTAAAAAATCAAAAGAATTATAAAAACACTAAAAAACACTAAAAACCATTTATAACCCTAAAAACATTAAAAACTATAAAAACCCTTAAAACCCTATGAAACACAAAAACCCCCTAAAAACACAAAAATGATTCTAAAACCCAGAAATCCCCTAAAACCTCTCAAAATCACATAAAACTATAAAAGACCATAGAAACCATAAAAATCCATGAGAACCAAAAAACCATGAAAAACTCATGAAAATCATAAAATCCTCCAAAAACCATAAAAACACCTAAAAATACATAAAACCCACTAAAAATATAAAAATCCTTAAAACTCCTAAAAACGTTAAAAACTCTAAAAAACATAAAAACCCTAAAAAACATAAAAAACCCCCTAAAAACTCAAAATGAGCCTAAAACCCCTAAAAACATTAAAAAACCCTGAAAACCCCTAGAACTCCTCAAAATCACTAAAAACCCTAAAAACTATAAAAATCCTATAAAAGCCCTATAAGTTAATGAAAATGTAAAAAAAGCCGGAAAAAGAAAAAAACCCTAAATAATTAAAAACCCATAAAAACCACAAAACACAACTTAAAACTCTAAAACCCTTAAAAATTATAAAATACTCAAAAATCCTTAAAACTTCACAAAACTCCAGAAACACCTAAAACTCAAAAATATTCTAAAACCGCTAAAACCCATAAAAATCCTAAAAACCTCTAAAAATCCATGAATACATAAAAAACCCGTAAAAACCATAAAAACCCCTAAAACCATAAAACCCCTAAAGACCATAAAAGCCCTAAAAGCTCATAAAAACCCTAAAAAAACATTAAGAACAATAAAAACACTAAAAACCCCTAAAAATTTAAAAACTCTAAATAACCTAAAAACCACTAAAAAGGTAAAAAACCCAAAACCTTAAAAGCCCCTGAAAACCCCTAAAAACCCTCAAAATCCCCATAACATCTAATTACCATAAAAATCCTAAATATTCATAAAAATCCATGAAAACATAAAAATCGATGAAAACCCTTAACACCGTAAAAACCCCATGAAAACCCTAAAACCCACTAAAAACTCTAAAAACCCTTGAAACCCATAAAAATTAAAAAAATATAAAAACCCTTAAAAACCCTAAATAAACTAAAAAACCCCTCGAATACTTTATAAACACTGAAAAAACATAGAAACCCCTAAAAACCCTAAAACCCGCAAAATCCCTAAAAATCCTAAAAAACCTTAATAACCATAAAATCATAAAAACCTAAAAACTCTAAAAACCTTTAAAAACTTTAATACAATAAAAACACATAAAAACCTTTAAAAAACTAAAACCCCATAAAAACCCTAAAACCCACTAAAAAAATCTAAAATCCTTTAAACCTTTAAAAAAGTTCAGAAACTCTAGAAAACCTTAAAACCCTAAAAACTCAAAAAACTAAAAAGAAACTAAAAAGAAACTAAAAACATTGAAATTCATAAAAACCCTAAAAACCCCTAGAAACCATAAAATTTTAGATTCACTAAAAACTATAAAAATAATAAAAACCATAAAAACTCTAAAAAATCTCTAAAAATCCATGAAAACGTAAAATCCCTAATCCATGAAGAACCCCTAAAAACCATAAACCACAAAAAACCATAAAATCACTGAAAACCCTTAAAACCCACTAAATTCTCTAAAAACCCTTAAAAACTTTTAATAAATCTAAAAAATCTAAAAAAACTTAAAAACCCTAAAAAATAAAAAGAAATATAAACCCCAAAAAATACTCAAAAAAAAACCCAAAAACAATAAAAAACCTAAAACCCCCTAAAAACCCATAAAATATTCAATATCCATTAAAACCATAAAAACCCTAAAAACCTAATAAACTCCTAAAATCCATGAGTACGTAAAAACCCTAAAAACCCAAAAACTAAAAAATAAACTAAAAAATATAAACCTTAAAAACCCTAATAAACAACTAAAATAGTAAAAACCCTTAAAACCCCTAAAAATGTTCACATACCTTAAAAACATAAAAAACCCTAGAAACTCAAAAAAAACCCACTAAAACCTAAAAAGACAAAAAAAATTAAAAAACATAAAAATCTAAAGCCCCCCTAAAAATCAATAGAAATGAAAAAATACTAAAACCCAAAAAAATGCTTGCAAACCATAAAAACCCCTAATACACTTAAAAATCCTTAAAACCCATAAAAACCCTAAAAACCACTAAAAATGTTTAAAATCCTAAAAACCATTATAAATGCTAAAAAAGTATAAAAAACCTTAAATACCCTAGAAAACATTAAAAACCCAAAAAACCAAAAAAACCCTAAAACCTTGAAAAATCCTAAAAACACCTAAAACCCCTAAAACCACATAAAAACCATAAAATCCCAAAAACCATAAATACATAAAAAAATCCCTAAAAATCAATGAAAATGTAAAAAACCCTAAAACCATGAAAAACACCAAAGACTATAAAAATCAATAAAAATCTTAAAAACCCTAAAGAACCTTAAAACCCCTAAAAACCACTAAAAACTCAAAAGCCCCTTAAAACCACTAAAAACATTGAAAAACTACAAAAAACCTTAAAACTCATAAGTAAACTCAAAAAACCCTAAAATAATAAAAGGAACCTAAAAACCTATAAAAACATTAAAATCCCTAAAAACCCTTATAATCTCTAAATATAGTAAAAAACACTAAAGCCCATAAAAATCATTAAAAACTACTAATAACCCACGAAAATCTAAAAACCCCTAAAAACCCTGAAAAACCCCTTGGACACCATAAGAAACACTAAAAATCATATAAAACTCATAAAACCCCTAAAACCCACAAATAACTATAAAAACCCTTTAAACCCCTAAAACATCAAAAACACTACAAATATTAAAAACACTAAAAAATAGAAAATAACCAAAAAACCCAAAAGATCCTAAAAAACGTGAAACCCCTAAAAACACTAAAACCCCATGAAAAACCTTTAAAGAAATTAAAATCCCTAAAACCCCTAAAAACCCTAAAAACCATAAAAATTCTAAAACTCCTAAAAACCATAAAAATACTAAAAACCCATAAAAGTTTTAATCCCCTAAAACTCTAAAAATCATTAAAACCCTAAAAATGTAAAAAAATCTAGAAATCCTTAAAAACCCTAAAAAATACAAAAAAAAATCTAAAAACCCCCCAAAATCCCCTAAAACCCAGGAAAACCCTAAAAACCCCTAAAAACCATAAAACCCCTAAAAACCATAAAAACCATAATAACCAAAAAAAACATAAAATAACACTAAAACCCCTTAAAACCCCTAAAAATGTTTAAAAACTATAAAAAAATTAAAAACTCTAAAAACTCAACCCCCCCCCCCCCTCCCCCAAACCCCAAAAGCCCCAAAAAAATCACCAAACATCTCTAAAAAATTTTAAAACCATAAAACCCCCCAAAATATCTAAAACATTAAAAACACCTAAAACCCCAAAAGACCGATGAAAACCCAAATAAAACCATAAAATAATCCTTGAAAACGTAAAAAAAACCTAAAAACTGAGAAAACCCCCTTAAAACCATAAACCCCTATAAACCTTAAAACCCCTAGAAACCTATAAAAACATAAAAATCCATTAAAACTCTAAAAACCCTTAAAACCCTAAAAATGTTAACAAAATATAAAAATGATAAAAACCCTAAATAATAAAAAGAACCCATAAAACTGAAAATACCCTAAAAACCTGATGAGAACATGTTGAAGGCACTAAGTTGATTTCCTAGGTGGAGGAATTTTATTATCAAGGCATGATGATGTGAGGGAGATTAAAGAGTTTTAATGCTACAATGAGCACCCATTTCACTTCCTTAAAGGCCCAATGGACCTCACCTTGCATGGATGGAGAAAATGGGCCTACTATCTCACTTATTAAATCCCAAAGATGATGTTTAAAGCTTGGTCCACACTATTTTATAAATTTTGGAAGCCTTTCCCACATAAAGTATTCTAGAATGGTATCTTTAGACACCGAAGTCAAATCATGTGTTCTTGGCACTCAAAGTTAAATCTGTTGTGCTATAGTTGGAAAGTTGTATCTTTCTTTTACAAAAGTACTTGGTAGAATTTTTCTTTTTGAATGTAATGGGAAAAGTAGGTTTAACCTTCATGTTTTTAGGGTATTATACCCTTGAATATTTTATCACCCATAAGTTATAAATATCCACCCCCATGGTACTTGTATGGCATTCAATATTTCTATAGAGTGCTTATTCTTTATTTCTCTCCATTGTGTGAGGATTGCTCCTGTTTTACCCCCTTAATCTTGTGCATTCTTGCCTTGTTAATCTACAGGTTAGATTTTTGATCCAAGATCAAAAGTACCCCAATTTGGTGCCTCAACCCAAGTGCATTGTTGTGTGTATTGGATATCACATCCCTCCCTTGGGTGTGTTGTTATGTAGTATGCCACACTCCTTATATCATTTATTGACTACTTTAATCCATTATCCATACCAATAATCTTCCATTTAGCCCCAAACCGCATTTTTCATCCTCAACCCAATGTCATGAAGATCAAGCCACCCATGCATCTCACGTCATTTAGTATTAGATCTCTAGTTGACATGGTAGGAGACCATCCCTTCATTTACATTACTTTTAACAATTACCCTTTTTATGTGAGTGTGTACATCTTGTGTGTGTGTGTGTTAATGAAATATATCATGGAATAAGATCATGGGAAGAGAATTTATCATTCTAACGATGAAGGAAGTGAAAGTAGGTCTCCCATGTAACGCCCCGACCCCAGCTACCCAGAGTCGGTGCATTATTACATAACATTGGCATGATCACAAGAAAGATCAAATCTCGAAAGACCGATTGGTTTAGTAGCCTTGGAAACACTAGATATAATCATAAAGTTTTACATTACATTTTAAAGTGAAAAACTACTACAACAACAAAGTCTTCATATCCACACTATTAACCCCTCATAATATCCCTGCAAGTCATTCATAATTTACTTCTTCACTACCTGGGAAAAATAAAACATAGAAAAGGGGTGAGCTCAAATGCCCAGTAAGGATAACAATATAGCGGAAACTTTCATCAATAAGAATAAACATTTAAGGCAATGTATAACTAAAACAAAAGCCTTTTAAACATGAACTTTCAACATGGTATGGCATAAATAAAATGAAATAATGCCATTTACTTATTCACATGGATATTCCACTAATCGAATAATCACATGCAAAAATAAATAACCACTTTCATAATGTTGGAATGCATAATGCCAGACTATCATAACCACATAGCCAAGGCCTCGTGCCAAGACTACAAATAAGATTTTGTCAAGGCCTTGTGCCAAGACACTAGTTTGTCTCATGAGACCTACCGATGCATCGAGGAGCTATAGCGGGCTCCACCCGTCACTTGTTAAGTCCAATGCATTCCCATATGAAAAGGTTTAGACATAACATAAACATTCGTATTAAAACTAGCATACGAAATGTCAATACTTTCACAATAAACTATTAATGGTATAAAAATAGCACATCCACAGTCAAACATATCACAAAACCTTCAATACAATATAGAAGTTTTGTATCATAATAAATCAACTTCAAATAATCTTAAAATCCATCAAAGGATGTTGACATAGATGAAATCAAAATTCTTTTTAAAGAAATATCTCCTTTTATTTTGAAATCATTTAAGATCCATATAAAATAAAACATTTTCTTTGAAAATATTCTTATAAGCTTGTAAGGAAAGCTTTGAAGATTTTATAACGGCGTAAAATAACCGCACCCGCCGTATAAGTTAAAAAAAACATTCTTACCTCAATTCTGTCGAAAAGGTTAAAAAGGACCTTGTTTTGAAAACGACGGAAAGATTCCTTTATAAACCTCTTATAAAAAGTCAAAAAAAGTATAAATGACTTTAACCCATATTCTTGTAAATAGTAAAAATGTTTTGAAATACATTTTTAAGAAACATGGATGTGGATGATAAAGAGATCCCAGTAGATTATTACATATAAACAACCTCGGATAATGAAGAGATTGTGAAATAACCCTTACCTTGTACTTTTCCTTGGTTGGGGTAGGTTAACCTCCTGTATAATGGTGAAATAATTGTTATTAAATTATACAAGAAT
Source organism: Viscum album (assembly GCA_963277665.1). NCBI lineage: Eukaryota > Viridiplantae > Streptophyta > Magnoliopsida > Santalales > Viscaceae > Viscum > Viscum album. The sequence goes on from CAUJRU010001696.1 coordinate 97,868, forward strand.
CATATACATTAATATGATATCATATATGATCTTTTAATATTGATTTGATAATAATATCTTAGTATTATCGTTGTTTCGGGTGTTAACTTACTTGTTTTCTTTCATATGTTTTGTTACGTAAGAAATGTTTGTAAAGGATAGGTTGTATATTATTCATATCCAGAATGATATCAAGTCCTTAAACATCATTTTTAAATCATAAAATGATAATTACGCTTTAATGGTTACGATGGAGAATGAATCTCATCGCGTTCGTGGAGACGGTAGTCCGTACGTACGCACGAGCGACAATATCATTCTTTTGATATTAAAATAATATATAAATGGATGGTATATCATATATACAGAATCATTAACATGTTATATTTATTATTTACATGAGTTACACATCATTATTATACCCATCCAAATAATATTATATTGAATAACAATTACACCACGACGTGGAGACGGTAAGCCGTACGTACGCACGTATGGTGACATGTTATTCAAAGGGTGGATAGAATACTGAATATGATTGTACCATATTTATAATAACATCACAGTATATGTGAGATACTGGAGTTATTATTTCAGAATGGTAAGAACAAAGGAAGAAGAAGTGGAAGAAGAAATGAACTTAGAAAAGGGTGGTGAAATCATTACCTCTTCTTCGGGTTCTTCCTTTTGATTTGATCAAAAGGGCTCCTTAGGTTGGCTTTCTGATCAAACTAAGGCCTCTAGGTTGTATTGAGGGATGTTGGGAGAGTATTTGGGCAGAGTTTGGCCGAACCAAAAGGCTTTGAAGGTGTGAAGAAATGAGAAGGAGGAGTGCCCTTTTATAAGAGGGGTGAGGGGCACCTTTGGAAAAGCTAGAAATATTAATTTATAATAAATTCATATTCGGTTTCCAAAGGCTCCAAAGTTGACTATTCAAAGGATGAGGTGGGGATAGGTCGAAAACAACTCATCCAATAGAATTTAGACAGCTTTGGGTACTTATATTAACCTTATCTTTAAGTATTAACTCTAAGTTAATTAGTTTCACTTTTACAATGTCTCTTTGTATTTTTATATAATATGATTAATAAACTTACTATATACATCCAAGAGACCCCCAAGTGGTCCATTAATGAGGAACCTATCATAATATAAGTCTCTTGGCCGAACCTTAGATTTTTAGGAATTTAATATCAATTAATAATATAATATTTGTTTTAAGAACTCTTTTATGTCAATTTTGACACTATTCAATATTTGATTTTTGTGAAACTCCTAACAGATTGATTAATTCGAAAAAAGTCAATTAAATCAATCCTAATATATCATATTATCATAGAAAATTAGTTTAATTCATTAAAAGTTTCATATTATATTTATTTGGGTATTTATAATATCACTTATTTTAATTTTTCACTATTATAGTAATTACTGCATCATCATTGTGTCATAAATAAAATAAATTATTTAATGTCTAAAAATTATAAGTAAAATATCATTATGTAGGAAATCCTTTTAGCTTTCTAATGAATATTTATAATCGAAAATCCAACATGTATAACCCTACGTAAAAATTGTTCTTCTAAAAGATGTAAGCTTATGCCATTTTTATTTTTATTTTAACTTTATTAATATAAAGTGTCCCTACCACATACAAGTGGCTCCAAGGGGTCCCCAAATTGACCCAAGGATTCCCATGGTCGGGTATGTGTCCACCAATAAGTTTAGGACACGTTTTAGGGTAATTTTGTATTATTATAATATTATTTTTTAACCCTTATTTACCGGATTTACCCTTTAACCATGGTAAATAAAATATTTACCACAGTAACTATTCAAAATGTCTAAAAATAAAAGTTACCTATTTACACAATTTGAACATCCTGATTCCAAATATGGAATCCATTTTCCTAAATTCAAAACACAGAAGTGGCAGAAATTAATTTAAAATTAATTCCCGCTGTTAAAACAAAAAGCGTGTTTTTAAGAGATAATAACTATCAAAAGATTGACACTTGTTTATGTTCGGTTTAATTGTAAAATTATGTCCAATGACCAAAATTATATTAAATGGTAAAAATATATTCTAAATATACTTTAAAACCACTCAAATTCATAATTTATCACTAGTAATTAATTTGATTAAAAAAAGTTGTTTTTAATTAAAATTTTGTAATTTTCACTATTCATCAAAATATGAAAGTTATCCGAAATGTACCAAAATTTCACCCTAGGCTAAATTCGATATTCCGAATCCAAAAATGAAGTCCATTTTCAAATATAAAATATATATAATTTCAAAAAGTAGGTATTACTATTCATAACGGCTAGTTTGATTAGTTATGGTGTGTTAGAACTCGGTGTTGCGTACAACACACGCTATCGCATTATTCAAAGGGAAACGTACCGTAGAAGCTTGGGGTGTTACATTCTCCCCTCCTTCAAATAATTGCGTCCTCGCAATTTCTAGGGTATTACTGCATAAAAAGACTCGGGTGGTTCTTCATCATAAGTTCCTCGGGTTCCCACGTTGCCTCTTCCATCTTATGATTTCTCCACAAAACTTTTACCAGACGCGTCGTCCGGTTTCTCAGCACTTGTTCTCTCGTATCAAGAATCTTGATGGGCTCTTCGCAATAAGACAGATCGGGTTCCAGTTCTAAATCTTCATAGGTGAGTACATGCGTTGGGTCAGGCATGTATTTCCTCAACAGAGATACGTGGAACACATCGTGAACTTTGGAGAGACATGGCGGCATTGCCAATCGGTAAGCTACAGCCCCAATTCGTTCTAGAATTTCGAAAGGTCCGATGTACCTGGGACTCAATTTACCTTTCTTACCAAAACGTATGACTCCCTTCCACGGAGATACCTTTAGGAAAACATGATCACCGACTTGAAATTCCAAATCCTTCCTTCGATTATCGGCATAGCTCTTCTGCCTACTTTGAGCTGCTTTGATGTGATTTTGGATTACCTTTACCTTTTCCATCGTTTCCTCCACCAGTTCTAGACCTACAAGTTTTCTTTCACCGACGTCATCCCAACAGGTTGGTGTACGACATCTCTTTCCGTATAACGCTTCATATGGTGCCATCTGAATACTCGAATGGAAGCTATTGTTATAGGAAAATTATACCAGAGGTAAATATTGATCCCACATACCCTGAAAGTCATGTGAGCAAGATCTCAACATGTCTTCTAAGGTTTGAATAGTCCGTTCTGATTGTCCGTCTGTCTGAGGGTGGTAAGCAGTGCTCAAATGAAGTTCAGTATCCAGGGATTTCTGAAGACTTTTCCAAAACCTTGAAGTAAAACGGGGATCACGATCCGAAACAATTGATAGGGGTACTCCATGAAGTCTCACAACTTCATTAATGTATAGTCTTGCTAGACGTTCCAGGGGTAGATCTTCTCTTATAGCAAGAAAATGTGCTGACTTGGTAAGACGATCAACAATAACCCATATTGCATCGTTCCTTCTAGGAGTCTTTGGTAGCCCCATGACAAAGTCCATCGTAATATTGTCCCATTTCCACTCCGGTATGGGAAGAGGTTGCATGACTCCTCCAGGCTGTTGCCTTCCAGCTTTCACTTGTTGACAAACCATACACCTTGACACAAAATCAGCAATCTCCCTCTTCATATTGTCCCACCAAAAATGTTCCTTCAAATCTCTATACATTTTGGTGCTCCCAGGGTGTATAGAGAAATTGGAACTATGAGCATCATCCAGTAATTCCCTTTTTAGATCAGGTATATTGGGAACACAAAGTCTCTTCCCGAATTTCAAAATTCCATCTTCATACACAAAGTCTCTCAATCTCCCATCATTCACAGCTTTAATCTTCTTTTGGAATTCGTCATCATCGGTCTGAGAACTCTTAATCCTTTCTAGTAAAGATGGTTTGGCAACCATTTGAAAAAGCATTGATGTTTCACCTTCCCTGGTTATTCCCATGTCCATTTTCACTAGATCCATGAAAATTGGATCCCTTTCAATTCTCATATTGTTCAACACTCCATGGTCTTTTCTACTCAAAGCATCTGCCACCTTGTTTGCCTTCCCCGGGTGGTAGTGTATCGTGCAATCATAATCCTTGAGTAATTCAAGCCATCTCCTTTGCCTCATGTTGAGTTCTTTTTGTGAGAAAATATACTTCAAACTCTTGTGATCAGTATAAATCTCACATTTTTCACCATAGAGGTAGTGCCTCCATATCTTCAAAGCATAGATCACAGCTGCTAACTCAAGATCATGATTAGGATAGTTTTGTTCATGAATTTTCAACTGTCGTGATGCATAGGCAATAACTCTATCATTCTGCATAAGGACACAGCCAAGTCCTTTCTTTGATGCATCACTATAAATAACGAACCCATCATTCCCCGATGGTAGAGTCAATATTGGAGCATTGACTAATCTTCTCTTCAGTTCTTCGAAACATTCTTCACACTCTTTTGTCCAAACAAATTTAACCCCTTTACGTGTGAGCTTCGTTAATGGGTTTGCCAATCGGGCAAAATTCTGGACGAAACGTCGATAATAACCTGCCAAACCAATAAAACTACGTACCTCAGTTATACTCATAGGTGCTGGCCATTCTTGGATTGCCTTGGTCTTAGAAGGATCAACAGAGATTCCATCTTTAGAGACAATATGTCCAAGAAAAGAAATCTCCTGAAGCCAGAATTCACACTTGCTAAACTTTCCATATAATTCATGCCTCCTCAGAGTCTTCAAGATAATGCGCAAGTGATTTTCATGATCTTCATAGGTTTTGGAGTATACCAATATATCATCAATAAATACTACCACAAATTCATAGAGATGCTCCTTGAAAACTCTATTCATCAGATCCATGAATACAGAGGGTGCATTAGTCAATCCAAACGGCATTACAGTAAACTCGTAATGCCCGTACCTGGTTCGAAATGCTGTCTTCGGAATGTCTTCCTTCTTTACACACAACTGATGGTATCCAGATCGAAGGTCAATCTTTGAAAAGTATTGAGCTCCATGCAGTTGGTCAAATAAATCATCAATACGAGGTAGGGGATACTTGTTCTTTATCGTTATAGCATTGATCTCCCTGTAGTCGATACATAACCTCATAGATCCATCTTTCTTTTTAACAAAAAGAACAGGGGCTCCCCATGGAGAAACACTAGGGCGAATAAATCCCTTATTACTCAATTCCTCTAGTTGTTTCTTTAGTTCGACTAACTCTACAGTGGCCATTCTATAAGGGGTCTTCGATATAGGCCTTGATCCAGGAATCAAATCAATAGAAAACTCAACTTCTCGTTCTGGAGGATGTCCAGGTAAATCTTCCGGAAATACATCTACAAATTCTTTCACAACAGGTACATCCTCTATTTGAACATTCCTTTCCTCACCGACAGTTATTTCATTCTCTTCCTCCCCAATAATTGAATTAAGTTGAGCTACTGGGGGTGGGTCTAAATAAGAATTAGGTGGTGACGATTCTGCTCTAAAAATAAGGTGTTCCTTATCATTATCATCAAGAATCGTAACCTCTTTCTTCTTACAATAAATCTTCGCATCATAGTCCGAAAGCCAGTCCATACCGAGGATTATATCAAAGTCAATCATAGGTATGACGATGAAATCAGCAGATAAAGAAAATTTATGTGCTCTAATGGGGACTGATTCACAAAACTTTGTTGCAACGATACTTCCCTTAGGAGTTTTAACTGACAACTCCCTTATTAAATCAAATTGGAAATATCTAATTTTCTTAGCAAACTGGGAAGATATGAAACAATGCGATGATCCAGAATCAAATAATGCATTTGCTAAACTTGAGGAAACCATTAAATTACCTGCCACCACGTCTTTCGGAGTTTCTACCTCAGCAGTAGTGATAGCATCAGCCTGGCCTTGATCCCTTGGCCTTTTCTGAGGTAAGTTCTCCTGACGCTTAGGACATGCATTTGCATAATGCCCCATCTCCCTGTAATTGTAGCACTGAACGTTGGTAGCTTCCTTCTTCCCCTTGCAATCATGAGCTTGGTGGCCTTTTTCACCACACTTGTAACAGACTCCCATTCCCTTCAGGCAAGCACCGGGGTGTTTCTTCCCGCACTTACCACAAGATGGATATTCAACCTTTCCCTTCTTCCCCTTATTTCCATTCCCAGATTGATCAGCAGGTCTCTTCTTCTCTTGCTTTGCTTTAAAGTCATAAGACTTAGAGAATTCCTTTTCGGTCTTGATAGCACATGAGACAATGTCTTCGTACGATGAAAAGGATTGTGAGACTAATGCTCGACGGAGAAATGGTTTTAACCCATCAAAGAAACGATCAATCTTACTTCTTGGGTTGCGAATATAATCACCAGCGTACCTCGCTAACCTTGTAAAGTTAGCCTCATACTTTGTGACATTATCATCCTCCTTTTGTCTCAGACTCAGAAATTGCCTTTCCATATCTGCTCGATGGTCGCGAGGAAAGTATTTTTCTAAAAACAGATCTTTGAACTCCCTCCATTCCATGTTTGATACTTCATCATCTTCCTTCATGTTTTGAATCAATGACCACCATTGATCAGCATCTCCAGTGAGGCGGTAAACTGCCATGGTAACTTTTTCCCTTTCACTACTCCCCAAAGCCTGAAATATTTTCTCTAGGGAAAATATCCATTACTCAGCTACTAAGGGATTTGTACTCCCATTGAACGTTGGTGGTTGTTGTCTCATGAATCGATCTAACATTGATCCTCCACGCTGCGGATCAGGGTGCTCCATACGGGTAAGGTTATTATTCATAACCTGAGTAAGTTGTCCCAGTACGGTGATTAGCTGATCAGCACCAGTTGCATCACCAGCCCCACTATAATTATCTTGAGCAGGAGGGAAATCCCTACATGGAGTGCGTGCATTGATACGGTTTCCATTTCTTCCACTAGGCGCCATTTCTAAACAATGGCATAAACTAGATCAGTTTATGAATCAAAATACATAATCCCATACTTATAAAACACTTAACATAAATTGAACTATCTATGGATATAATCCATAATCATAAATATGTTTTCTTTGAGGAAGTATATACTCATAAACCCTTCATAATGATTTGTAAAGATAATGAGAGTTATCCTAAGCATATCCCCCGGGAGTGTCGTAACCAAGAGTGCAGCAAGGCCCGTTGTCGTGCACCAGTTCCCGTTCGAGTCTAGCTCAAAGCGGTGTTTTCGGGTTTTACCCCTAGGTACATCTGTGCCAGAGCCGCCTCTACCTGCTCGTATCCAGACAGGGATGTATTGCTCGGAAAACTCACAAAATATCTACAATACCAAAATTCTAGGAAGTTCTTCTATACTAATCCTCAAAGTTCATCTTAGGTCTACGTGCTCTAATCAGAGTTTATCTAAATCTAGCTTCCAAGGTTTGTACTAAAATTCCTCTGATACCAACTGTAACGCCCCGACCCCAGCTACCCAGAGTCGGTGCATTATTACATAACATTGGCATGATCACAAGAAAGATCAAATCTCGAAAGACCGATTGGTTTAGTAGCCTTGGAAACACTAGATATAATCATAAAGTTTTACATTACATTTTAAAGTGAAAAACTACTACAACAACAAAGTCTTCATATCCACACTATTAACCCCTCATAATATCCCTGCAAGTCATTCATAATTTACTTCTTCACTACCTGGGAAAAATAAAACATAGAAAAGGGGTGAGCTCAAATGCCCAGTAAGGATAACAATATAGCGGAAACTTTCATCAATAAGAATAAACATTTAAGGCAATGTATAACTAAAACAAAAGCCTTTTAAACATGAACTTTCAACATGGTATGGCATAAATAAAATGAAATAATGCCATTTACTTATTCACATGGATATTCCACTAATCGAATAATCACATGCAAAAATAAATAACCACTTTCATAATGTTGGAATGCATAATGCCAGACTATCATAACCACATAGCCAAGGCCTCGTGCCAAGACTACAAATAAGATTTTGTCAAGGCCTTGTGCCAAGACACTAGTTTGTCTCATGAGACCTACCGATGCATCGAGGAGCTATAGCGGGCTCCACCCGTCACTTATTAAGTCCAATGCATTCCCATATGAAAAGGTTTAGACATAACATAAACATTCGTATTAAAACTAGCATACGAAATGTCAATACTTTCACAATAAACTATGAATGGTATAAAAATAGCACATCCACAGTCAAACATATCACAAAACCTTCAATACAATATAGAAGTTTTGTATCATAATAAATCAACTTCAAATAATCTTAAAATCCATCAAAGGATGTTGACATAGATGAAATCAAAATTCTTTTTAAAGAAATATCTCCTTTTATTTTGAAATCATTTAAGATCCATATAAAATAAAACATTTTCTTTGAAAATATTCTTATAAGCTTGTAAGGAAAGATTTGAAGATTTTATAACGGCGTAAAATAACCGCACCCGCCGTATAAGTTAAAAAAAACATTCTTACCTCAATTCTGTCGAAAAGGTTAAAAAGGACCTTGTTTTGAAAACGACGGAAAGATTCCTTTATAAACCTCTTATAAAAAGTCAAAAAAAGTATAAATGACTTTAACCCATATTCTTGTAAATAGTAAAAATGTTTTGAAATACATTTTTAAGAAACATGGATGTGGATGATAAAGAGATCCCAGTAGATTATTACATATAAACAACCTCGGATAATGAAGAGATTGTGAAATAACCCTTACCTTGTACTTTTCCTGGGTTGGGGTAGGTTAAACTCCTGTATAATGGTGAAATAATTGTTATTAAATTATACAAGAATCATATACATTAATATGATATCATATATGATCTTTTAATATTGATTTGATAATAATATCTTAGTATTATCGTTGTTTCGGGTGTTAACTTACTTGTTTTCTTTCATATGTTTTGTTACGTAAGACATGTTTGTAAAGGATAGGTTGTATATTATTCATATCCAGAATGATATCAAGTCCTTAAACATCATTTTTAAATCATAAAATTATAATTACGCTTTAATGGTTACGATGGAGAATGAATCTCATCGCGTTCGTGGAGACGGTAGTCCGTACGTACGCACGAGCGACAATATCATTCTTTTGATATTAAAATAATATATAAATGGATGGTATATCATATATACAGAATCATTAACATGTTATATTTATTATTTACATGAGTTACACATCATTATTATACCCATCCAAATAATATTATATTGAATAACAATTACACCACGACGTGGAGACGGTAAGCCGTACGTACGCACGTATGGTGACATGTTATTCAAAGGGTGGATAGAATACTGAATATGATTGTACCATATTTATAATAACATCACAGTATATGTGAGATACTGGAGTTATTATTTCAGAATGGTAAGAACAAAGGAAGAAGAAGTGGAAGAAGAAATGAACTTAGAAAAGGGTGGTGAAATCATTACCTCTTCTTCGGGTTCTTCCTTTTGATTTGATCAAAACGGCTCCTTAGGTTGGCTTTCTGATCAAACTAAGGCCTCTAGGTTGTATTGAGGGATGTTGGGAGAGTATTTGGGCAGAGTTTGGCCGAACCAAAAGGCTTTGAAGGTGTGAAGAAATGAGAAGGAGGAGTGCCCTTTTATAAGAGGGGTGAGGGGCACCTTTGGAAAAGCTAGAAATATTAATTTATAATAAATTCATATTCGGTTTCCAAAGGCTCCAAAGTTGACTATTCAAAGGATGAGGTGGGGATAGGTCGAAAACAACTCATCCAATAGAATTTAGACAGCTTTGGGTACTTATATTAACCTTATCTTTAAGTATTAACTCTAAGTTAATTAGTTTCACTTTTACAATGTCTCTTTGTATTTTTATATAATATGATTAATAAACTTACTATATACATCCAAGCGACCCCCAAGTGGTCCATTAATGAGGAACCTATCATAATATAAGTCTCTTGGCCGAACCTTAGATTTTTAGAAATTTAATATCAATTAATAATATAATATTTGTTTTAAGAACTCTTTTATGTCAATTTTGACACTATTCAATAGTTGATTTTTGTGAAACTCCTAACAGATTGATTACTTCGAAAAAAGTCAATTAAATCAATCCTAATATATCATATTATCATAGAAAATTAGTTTAATTCATTAAAAGTTTCATATTATATTTATTTGGGTATTTATAATATCACTTATTTTAATTTTTCACTATTATAGTAATTACTGCATCATCATTGTGTCATAAATAAAATAAATTATTTAATGTCTAAAAATTATAAGTAAAATATCATTATGTAGGAACTCTTTTTAGCTTTCTAATGAATATTTATAATCGAAAATCCAACATGTATAACCCTATGTAAAAATTGTTCTTCTAAAAGATGTAAGCTTATGCCATTTTTATTTTTATTTTAACTTTATTAATATAAAGTGTCCCTACCACATACAAGTGGCTCGAAGGGGTCCCCAAATTGACCCAAGGATGCCCATGGTCGGGTATGTGTCCACCAATAAGGTTAGGACACGTTTTAGGGTAATTTTATATTATTATAATATTATTTTTTAACCCTTATTTACCGGATTTACCCTTTAACCATGGTAAATAAAATATTTACCACAGTAACTATTCAAAATGTCTAAAAATAAAAGTTACCTATTTACACAATTTGAACATCCTGATTCCAAATATGGAATCCATTTTCCTAAATTCAAAACACAGAAGTGGCAGAAATTAATTTAAAATTAATTCCCGCTGTTAAAACAAAAAGCGTGTTTTTAAGAGATAATAACTATCAAAAGATTGACACTTGTTTATGTTCGGTTTAATTGTAAAATTATGTCCAATGACCAAAATTATATTAAATGGTAAAAATATATTCTAAATATACTTTAAAACCACTCAAATTCATAATTTATCACTAGTAATTAATTTGATTAAAAAAAGTTGTTTTTAATTAAAATTTAGTAATTTTCACTATTCATCAAAATATGAAAGTTATCCGAAATGTACCAAAATTTCACCCTAGGCTAAATTCGATATTCCGAATCCAAAAATGAAGTCCATTTTCAAATATAAAATATATATAATTTCAAAAAGTAGGTATTACTATTCATAACGGCTAGTTTGATTAGTTATGGTGTGTTAGAACTCGGTGTTGCGTACAACACACGCTATCGCATTATTCAAAGGGAAACGTACCGTAGAAGCTTGGGGTGTTACATCCCACACCAGAAGATATGCCTCTACAAATTCAATATTGCGTAATCCATTTTGAGATGCTTCTTGATAGGAATTTGGAGGTACTAAATGAGAGGATCGACAACCTGGAGAATCAACCAAGACCAAGTATGATCCATGGTAACCCACAGCGTGGTCCGACACCATGATGCCCCTACATCATGGTGGAGGATATTGAAAACATTTATAGTGATTTCAAGGATGTCCAATAAAGGATGAGGTTGTACCAATAACCTAGAGGAGGCCAAATGAGACCACGTGATGATGAACTACTAGGTGGGATCAAGGTGAAGGTCCCTTCATTTCTAGGGAAATGTGATCTCGAAGAATACATGGAGTGGGAGATGTGGATAAAGAAGGTGTTTTCATGCCATGCTTATTATGAGTAGAAAAATGTCAAAATTTCTTCCCTAGAATTTTATGATTATGATTTAATTTAGTTGGATAAAATGAAAAATGAGAGGTCTAGATATGGTGGATGTCCCATAAAACTTTGGGTGACATGAATTTTGTCATTCGGAAGTGGTTTGTTCCCACACATTACCATAGAGATATCCAAAACAAACTTCAATGACTTGCCCAAGGTAGTTAGAGTTATGAATGTTACTATAAGGAGATAAAAATTCCCATGATCTAATAAAACATTATGGAGGATCTAGAGGCACCAATGGTAGAGTTTTTACATGGTCTTAATTAGAAGATTTCCAATCAAGTGGAGATGTACCACCATGTGGGGGGGATACAATATATGATCCACCAACCCACCAAGATTCAGCAAAAAATTAAGAGGAGAAACATGAGGAAACCCACTACCCGTTTCACTCTATGGAGAAATTTGATGAAGGAAATTAGAGAGTCATCAAATCCAAAAGAGGTGGTCGATCGAATTATGTGACAGGGTAATTTTTCCACCTAAGAAACTCAATTTTGGGGCTAACCAAACAAATAATCAGGATATTTGTTGTTTAAAATGTCAAGGAAGGGGTAGAATTGATAGTTAATTCCCAAATCAGTGCACCATGAACATCAACAAGCATAGAGAATGGGAGTTTAATGGATATAGCTTGGATGAGGAATATTTTGGAGAGATTAATCTTATTAAATAGGTGAAGGTATTATTCTCCATTGGTAAATACAAGAGTGAGTTATTATATGATGTTGTTCCTATGAAGTCATGCCATTTTTCGTTGGGATGACCATAACAGTAACATCGTTGTGTTACTCATGATGAGTTCTTGAATCATCACTCTTTTGTACTATGAGGGGAGCCTATAACCATCTACCCCATGTCCCCCCAACAAATTTTGAAATATCACATTTTTATAGAGAATAAAAAATGACTGATGAAGAAAAAAAGAGTGAGAATGAAAAAGGAGAGATTGAAGTAAATAGAGAAAATGAGAGAAGAAATGAAATGGATAGAAAATAAAAATCAAGAGGAAGAAAGAATTTGATAGAAGAGAAAAGTTTTATATTGGAAAAAAGTTGGAGGTTAAGGAATCTTTGTTCTCACAAAAAACCCTCCTAGTACTCATGTACAAATAGGTGTTTCTAAATACTAACGACTTCCCCATTTTCCAAATGTTGTTATGTATTGTATACAGGAGTACGATGATGTCTTTTCAGAAAAGGTTCCACTGTGTTTTCCACCCATTAGAGGTATTGAGCATCAAATTGACCTCATACTCAGAGTATCACTACTGAAACTCCTTCCATATGACACTAACCTGGAGGAGATAAAAAATTAAAAGGAAAGTTCAAGAGCTATTGGATGTTGGATATATCAGATAAAACCTTATTCCTTATTCCATACCAGTATTTCTAGTGCCCAAGAAGGATAGAACATGGAGAATATACATTGACTGTAGATCCATCAATAACATCACAGTTAGGTATCATCATCCAATCCCTAGGTTAGATGATATAGTAGATGAATTAAATGGTTTTAATATTTACTCAAAAATTCATTTAAGAAGTGGATAACATCAAATATGGATGAAAGAAGATGATGAGTGTAAAATTGCATTTAAGAAAAAAACAAGGACTTTTTGAATGGTTAGTCATGCCCTTTGGTCTCACCAATGAACCTAGCACATTTATGAGGCTAATGAATCATTTCATACATGCATTTATTGGAAATTTTATGGCAGTTTACTTTGATGAAAGTTTGGTATATAATAAGTCTTTTCATGAATATGTAGATCACTTAAGAAAATTCCTAGAGGTTTTAAGTATGGGAAACTTGTTGGGAAACATAAATAAGTGTTAATTTATCCTTGATAAGTTTGTTTTCCTTGTATTGTTTATGAGTGGAAATGGAGTTGAAGGTGACAATGAGAAGATCAAAGTGATACATTAATTTCCAACTCCAATATCTTTTGTATATATAAGAAGTTTTCATGGGCTTGATATTTTTTATAGAAGAGTTTTGAAGGACTTCAACATATTAGAAGTATCATTGAATAAGTTGACAAAGAATAATGTTAATTTCAAATGGGGAAAACATGAGATAAGGCCTTATATGATTTAAGGAGAGACTAACCCACACCCCTCTAATTGAAATTCTAGACTTTGGTAAGACCATTGAAATTGAATTTAATGCAGTCAGAATTGTCATAGGAGGAGTACTCATGCATGAAGTTAATATTATTACTTTATTTAGTGAGAAGTATAATGGACCAACTATAAACTATTATTTATATAATAAAGTGTGGTATGAATTGTAATAGTATTATATATTCTCTCTTATCATTTTTGGATTCTAAATTCATTAGTTTTGAATACATTAAGGGTTAATATGCCACTGATACAGATTTTGGTGAACCTTATGGTCATTTTAAACTTGGAGTTAGTGGGGAAAAGTTTTATTTAAATTATTTATTTTTACTTCAGATTGATAAGCTTTGTAATCCCAATTACTCTATTCATTTACTTTTACTAAAGGAGTCTTATTATAGTGGGTTAATGGGATATTTTGGTGTTGTAAAAACATTAAATGCTCAAATTAATCATTATTATTGACCTTGTTTGTGTAGAGATGTTGAAAAAATTGTAGTAATGTGCATTGTCTTCCATAAATCCAAACTTAAAATGAACCCACATTTATCATATCTTCCTCTCCCAATCCCCAACACCCATTGGGAGGACATATCAACAGAATTTATTATGAGGTTACCAAGACCAAGAGGGAGAGAGATTCCATTTTGGTTGTGGTGGATCAGTTTTCTAAAATGACACATTTTATTCCTAATCACAAAACAGATGATACCACTAACATTGCAATGCTTTTCTTTCAGGAATTAGTCAATATCCATGGAATGACAAGGAAGACTGTGATAGATCGAGAAAAAAAAATTCCTCAATTACTTTTGAAAGTCCATTTGGAGAAAATTGAGTATGATGTTACTATTTTCCCCTACATTTCATTAGAAAACTGATGGTAAAATATAGGCGGTGAATTGAACACTATCATCCCTTCTATGAACAATTGTCATGAAGAATATCAAGAATTTGGAGGAGTGTTTTCAACTTGTGGAATTCACATATAACAAGTCCAATCATTCCACTGATCAATATTCCCCATTTGAAATTATTTAAGGAATTAACCCCTTTTCCCTATTGATATAGTTACTTTTAATTTGTAGAAAGAAACTAATATGGATGAGAAAGGATGTGTAGAAGTCATCAAGAAACTCCACAAAAAGGCAAGAAAAAATATTGAGAGGATGAACTAAAATACATTGATCATGCAACAAGGGTTGTAAGAAATTATTGTTCAAACCAGGTGGCTTAGTCTGGATTCATATATGAAAGCAATGATTTCCTGAAAATCATAAATCAAAACTCCTGCCTCGAGGAGATGGACCTTTCCGACTGCTCGAGAAGATTGACAATAAGGCTTACAATATATCAGTTATAGTTGAGTACAGTGTAAGTTCCACTTTCAATATATCTGATCTTTCTATTTTTTGGGTGTAGTTGATAAAGAGTCAAGGAAGAATCCTTTTAAAGAGGGAGAGGATGATGAGAACCATTTTGTAGACACTGAGTAAATTTCTAGGGTGGAGGAGTTGGATTTGAAAGGCCCGATGATGTGAGGGAGATTAAAGAGGTTGAATGCTACAATTAGATCCCATATCACTTTATTAAAGGCCCAATGGATCTCACCCTGCATGGATAGAGAAAATGGGCCTACTATATCATTTATTCAAGCCCATACATGATGTTTAAAGCTTGGCCCACATA
Source organism: Viscum album (assembly GCA_963277665.1). NCBI lineage: Eukaryota > Viridiplantae > Streptophyta > Magnoliopsida > Santalales > Viscaceae > Viscum > Viscum album. The sequence goes on from CAUJRU010001696.1 coordinate 113,331, forward strand.
GTTGCACGAATTTTCAAAGCCTTTCCCACATAGAGGATTCTAGAATGGCATTTTGAACACCAAAGTCACATCTGGTGGGCTAGGCACTCAAAGTCAAATCTGGTGGGCTATATTTGGAATGTTGTGTGCTTCTATTCTAAAAATTCCTTGGTAGACTTTATCTTTTTGAATTTATGGAAACAAACTTGGTTTAGCCTTTATGACTTTTGGGTATTAGACCCTTGACTATTTTATCACCCCTTGTCTATAAATATCCACCCCCATGGAACTTGTATGGCATTCAAGATTGATATATAAGGCTTATGCTTTGTTTCTATCCATTGTGTGAGGATTGTTATAGTTTTTCCCCTTGATGCTAAGAATTCTTTCCTTATCATTATACAAATTAGATTGGTGATCCAAGATCACAAAGCCCCCAAATCTCTGCCTCAACCTAAGTGTGTTGTTGTGTGGATTGGGTAGCACATCCCTCCCTTGAGTGTGTTATCTATGTAGTATGTCACGCTTCTTATAAGTTTGATTAACTACTTGCATCCACTATTCATACCCATCATTATCTACTTAGCCTCAAACTGCATACTTCATCCTCCACCCTATGCCGTGATGATCGGGCCACCCTGTGCATCTCATATCAAACCCCTGAAAACCCCTAAAAATGCTTAAAAACCATAAATCCAACAAAATCAATAAAACCCCCAAACCATAAAAATCTTAAAACCCTTACAAATCCTTGAAAATGAAAAAAACCTTGAAAAAACCCCTAAAAATAAAAAAACTCGGAAAAACTTTAAAAAACCCAAAAACACAAAAAGACGCTAAAAACCACTCAAAATTAAAACCCCCTAAATCCCTAAAAACATTTAAAAACTCTAAAAAACCTAAAACCCATAGAAAACTAAAAAAAACCTAAAAAACTGAAAAACCCTAAAAACACTAAAAAACACAAAAAACCCTAAACCACTAAAAAAACCTAAAAACCCTCAAAAACCCTAAAAACTACAGAAAGCCTAAAAACCCCTAAAAATTCATGAAAACATAAAAACCTTAAACTCCCCCTGAAAACAATAAAATACCCTAAAACCAGAAAACCCCCCAACACCCCATAAAAAACCCTAAAAACACACCAAATATGATAAAAACCTTGAAAACCTCTAGAAATATAAAAAAACACTATAAACCCTTAAAACCCCAAAAAATATCAAAAAACCCAAAAAAACTCTAAAAACATGAAAAACCCTAAAAAAATCCCTGAAAATCCCTAAAACCCCTCAAAATCCCTAAAGACCCAAAAAACCTAAAATCCATAAAAATCCTAAAACACCCCCTAAAAATTAATGAAAAGGTAAAAAATCCTTAAAAACCTAAAAAACCCATGAAAACCATACAAACCCCTAAAACCCTTTAAAAACCCTAAAACCCTAAAAACCTCTAAAAACTCTAAAAACCCTCAAAACCCCCAAAAATGTTTAAAAACTCTTAAACCCTTGTCTGCATTGTCTCTTTTTTCCTCTAATAAATTTGGGGGGTCGTGAATAGCCCTACCCTCGCACCTCTTCTTCCCAAAAAGACAATAAAAACCCTAAAAACCCTTAAAGTCATTGAAAGCTCGGAAGGCCCTAAAAATCCAAAAAATCCCCAAAAACCATAAGACCATAAAAATCATAATACCCACCTAAAATCCATGAAAACATAAAAAACCCTAAAAACCTTAAAAAACACCAAAAACCATAAAACCTCTAAAAACCTTAAAAACCCAAAAACCCCATAAAAATCCAAAAAACCATAAAAAACTATAAAAACCCTTAAACCCAAGAAAATATTTAAAAAATCAATAAAACCATAAAAACCCAAAAAACTCCAAAAACTCAAAAAACCACAAAATACCCTAAAAACACTAAAAACCCATAAAACTCCTAAAAACCCTGAAAACCCATCAAAATCCTTAAAACCCCTAAAAATCCATGAAAACGTAAAAAAATCCTCAAAACTCTGAAAAGAACCTAAAAACCAAAAAACCCCCCCTAAAACTCATAAAACCATAAAAACCGATAAAAACCCATAAAACCCTAAAAAACCTAAAAACCCACTAAAAATAAAAAACCCTTTAAACACATAATAACATTTAAAAAGTCTAAAAATATTAAAACCCAAAAAAAACTCAAAAAAAATAACTTAAACCCAAAAAGAACCAATAATCTTCCTGAAAAGCCCTAAAAACCCTAACCCCCCCCCCCCAAACCTCTAAAACCCCATAAAATACCTCAAAATTCCTATAAACACAAAAAAACCAAAAAAACATTTAAAACCTAAAAAACCCAAAAAATATATAAAATGTTAAAACCCTAAAAAATCCCTTGAAAACCATAAAACCCCCTAAAAACCTTAAAAATCCTAAAACCCATAAAAATCCTAAGATCCAATAAAAACTCTAAAACCCTTAAAATGACTAAAAACATTAAAAAACTATAAAAACCTTAAAAATACTAAAAATCTCAAAAAACCACAAAACCCCAAAAGATCCTAAAAACCCTAAAATCACTAAAACACCTTAAAAACCTTAAAACCCCTAAAAAGAACCCTAAAAACCCTATAAATCATAAAAATCCTAAAAACCCTAAAAATCCATGAAAACATACAAAACCATAAAAACCTTAAAAATAGTAGAAACCAATAAAAACCAGAAAAACCCCTAAAACCCATAAAACACCGAAAAACCACTGAAAACACTAAAAACCCTTTAAAACCCTAAAAATGTAAAATAAAACTAAAAAAACATTAAACCCTAAAAAACACAAAAAAACTAAAAACTCAAAAAGACCCCAAAACCCTGTAAAACTATAATAACCCTAAAGCCCCTGAAGACCCCTAAAAACCCTAAAACCCTTAAAAACCTTAAAAAATCTTAAAAATCATAAAATCCTAAAAAACCCTAAAATCTATAAAAATGTAAAAATCCCTAAATATGATGAAGAACAGTGGAAAAATAAAAAACTGCTTGAAAACCTTAACCCCGCCAAACCCATAAAAACCCTAAAAATCAAAAAAAAATCTAAAAACACTTTAAACCCCTAAAACATCAAATAAATCAAATTAACCTTAAAAACCCTACAAACTCAAGAAAATCCTAAAAACCTAAAAAGACCCGAAAAACGAAAAAACCCCTAAAAATCCCTAAAAACCCAAAAACTCCCTAAAATCCATAAAAATCCTAAGAACCCCTTAAAATCCATGAAGATGAAAAAAACCCTAAAATCCCAAAAAAATCTTAAAAATCTATAAAAACTCTAAAAACCATTAAACCACCTAAAAGAAATAAAAAACTATAAAAAATATTTAAAACCCCCAAAAACTCAAAAAACTCCAAAAGACCCTAAAAATCTGGAAAACCCCTAAAAACCATGAAAAACTCTCAAAAAACTAAAACCTCTAAAAAAGTAAAAAGTATAAATATCCTAAAAATCTAAGAAAATTTTAAAAATTTTAAAAACCCTAAAAAAATAAAACACCTAAAAACCTTAAAACCCCCAAAAAACTAAAAGATAGTAAAAAACTCTTAAAACCCATAAAACCCTAAAAATGATAAAAAAAACTATAAAACCCTTAAAAACCCTAAACATTCAGAAACATCCTAAACCCCGAAAGACCCTGAAAACTCCTAAAACAACTAAAGACCCTTAAAATCCCAAAAAACCCTAAAAATATAATCAAAAACTCGAAAAAATCCATTAAAATAGAAAAAACCCTAAAAACCTTGAAAAACCCCTAAAACCATAAATACCCCTAAAAACCATAAACAACCTAAAAACCAATAAAACCACAAAAACCAATAAAAACTAAAAAAAACTTTAAAACCCCTAAAAACATTAAAAACCTCTTAAAATCCTTAAATCCCCTAAAAAATAAAAAAACCTAAAAACCTAAAAGACCCTAAAGGCACAAAAAATCCCTAAAAATCCAAAACACCTAAAAATACAAAAAATATCAATATAACAAGAAACCCTAAAACTATAAAATCCTAAAACCCCCTAAAAATCCATGAAAACGAAAAAACCCCTAAAATACCTAAAAAAACCCCCTAAAAACCAAAAAACCTAAAAAATCCTTAAAACCCCTAAAACTGCTTAAAATCAAAGAAAACCCACAAAAAACTTTAAAAACCTTTAAGACCCCTAAAAATGACAAACACTAAAAACCCAAAAGGACTCTAAAACACCTAAAAAACCCTAAAACCCCTAAGAAACCCAAAAAAACCGCAAAATCACTAAAAACCCTAAAACCCATAAAAATATTAAAAAACCTAAAAACCCATGAAAATGTAAAAAACCATAAAACCCTAAAAAATCCGAAAAAACATAAAATACCTAAAACCCCAATAAAAATATATTAAAACCCTTTAAAACCCTGAAGATATTAAAAACTCTACAAAACATTAAAAACCCAAAAGAACTCAAAAAACCTAAAAACTCAAAAAGACCCTAAAACCATAAAAAACCCTAAAAACCCCTGAAAACCCCTAATACACCTCAAAATACATAATAACCCAAAACAGTCATTAAAAACATAAAAATACTAACCCCCCCCCCCCCAAAAAAAATCCATGGAAACATAAAAAACCCTAAAAACTCTGAAAAAACCCCTACAAACTATAAATACCCCTAAAAACCAAAGAAACAACTAAAAACTCTATAATACCTTAAAACTCAGAAAATGTAAAAAAACTAAAAAACCACCAATACCACTACGAAAAAGATGCCACCACTCTCTTCCAGTTTTCTCCCAACGCGGTGATCTCTAGGGTTCCATCTTGGAATCCTCTTCAGTGGCTCCGTTGATCTCCCCCTCTCCAGGATTTGCGATGCAGATGGTTTTCTGTTCAAGAGGTGTTCTCCCCTGGCGCGATGGTGGTTTTTGAGGCAGATGGTTGACGATGCTAAGATCTGGTGGGTTGTTTCGGGTTGTGGTAATGACGACATGGTCTGGATTTTGCTTCGATTTGGATTGGCTTTGCTAGATCTGGATTCTGTTCTCTTTGGTGGCAGCGGTGATGCCTTTCCAGTGATTTGGAAGAAGTCAAAGAGGTTGATAGTGAAGTCAACACAAGAGTGATGGATGCCTTGTCGAATGGATAGAGGTGTGCTCGGCTTGCTAGATCTTTAGTGTGGTAAGATATTCTGGTGGTTTTGTTGGGGGGAGTTCTGGCCTCGCCTTGGTGACAAGCGGGTTCGACGGGCTTTGCGTCTTCTTCGCACGGGCATTTATGGCTTCGCACTCGGTTCTACGCTACTTGTTTGGACTTGAGGAGGGTCTTGCTAGCTTCTCTGGCTTCTCAAATGGTCATGGTGGATGAAAAGGTTGAGGATGCAGGTTTGCTCTTCTGGTTCTAATTTCATGTTCTTGGATCTTGCTGCTAAAGAAGGTATGGTCACATTGTACTGTGTTCGCTTTAATTTGATGGTCTGCGTGTTCTTGAATGGTGGTTAGCTTGGTATTGAGTTGCTGTTTCTGCTGAATTTTGGTTGGATTTCGAGTTGCTGGCTTCCCCCAAAGCTGTTGTTGGAGGGCAGGTTAGGTGATGCGTTTTGCCTGTTGTTTTGGATTCGATGTGGATGCTGGATATCGGTTCTGTTGGGTAGCATTGAATATTGTTCTATTGATGCCGTTGGTTCTATGCTGCTGGAGAGGGACCTTCTTGGTGAGAAGGTTCTGGGTGCTGGACCATGTGCGATTGGATGCGGGTCATTGGTTGGTTGTGAGTTGCTGGTTGCTGGTGAATGCTGGATGATGTGTAGTTGTTTGGTTTTTTCTACTACTATGGATGAGTTTGCTATTGTGCTGCTAATTACTGGTCACTATTTTTTGGAAGGTGATGATGGCTGCATTTGGTTGTGGTGCTTATGTTGTGGATTGATGCTGTTGGTTGTGCTTGGATGTGATGTCGGATTTGGTGTTGTTGGTTACTGGGGCTAGTTGGTTTGGATGTTTTGCTACAACTGTGTTGCTAGGATGATTGGATGTGGGGCTGCTGGATGCTGGTTCTAGCTGGATGTGACGTGATGATGCTGTTGTTGTGTCTGTTTTTGAGTCTTTTTTCTTTCTTTGTTTTTTATTTTTGGCGTGGGTTGTAAGGAGTTTTTCGGTGTGGGTCGTTTGACCCCTCCTTTGTCTGTTGTGTCTCCTTTTTTCTTGCTAATAAATTTGGGGGGCTGGGAATAGCCCGACCCTCACATCTTTCTTGCCCCAATACCACTAAAGAACTCAAAACAAAACCCTAAAAACCTAAAAACCCCTAAAACCCCTAAAATCCCATAAAAGCCATCAAAATCCTTAAAACTGATAAAAACCCAAAAAACTATAAAAACCTAAAAACCGCTAAAAATTGATGAAGACATAATAAACCAAAAAAAACCTGAAAAGCCCCCAAAACCATAAAAACCTTAAAAAACATCAAAACCATAAAAAATTACAAAAAAATCCAAATATATTTAAAACCTGTAAGAACAAAAATAACCCTAAAAAACCCTCAACAATCCCTAAAACCCCTTAAAACCCCTTAAAACCCTAAAAACCATAAAAATCCTAAAAATTCCCTAAAAATCAATAAAAACATAAAAAAACCTAAAAACCATGAAAACACCCTAAAAAAATAAAAAAACCTAAAAACCGTAATAACCGAAAGGGCACCACTACTAGAAATTCAGGCTATAGCCACCATTTAAAATCGTGGCTATAAGCTAAAAAGTAATGGATATAGGTCATAGCCATGGTTTAATGAACTATGGCTGGTATTAGAATGGCTATAGGGAAAAACCTATAGTCATGGTACAAAATGTGGCTAAAGCATTATAGCCACGGTTTCAAACCGTGGCTAAAGCTGTAGCCACAAATGGGCTATAGCCACGATTTAAAATGTGGCTATATCCCTTCCCATTTCATAAAAAATAAAACCCCCAGACAGACCCCCCTCCCCTCCCCCAATAGACCCCTAGACCCTCCCCCTCCCTGGACAAACTCCCAACCCCTCCTCCCTACAGGCCCCTTGCACCCCCCTTGATAGCCCATATCCCTCATAGACACCCCCCTGATCAGCACCTGCATCCCTTCTAGACATCCCCTAGAAACCACCCCTGGACACCCCACCCTCCTGTACCCCCCTTTTAGACAACACCCATGAAGATCACATTGCAACCGCCACCCTCGGACAATAACCCCCTCCTAGATAGCCCCTTGGAAAGCCCCCCTCCCTCTTGGACACCCCCTAAATAGCCCCTTACTACTGATCCCCTTGCGCCCACCTGGACAGCCCCCATCTCTTCTGTACACCCCCTGAACAACCCCCCCCCCCCCCCCCCCCCCCCCCGCCCTGCAGACCCTCCCCCCTTGCACCCCCTAGATAGCCCACCCCCTATCCTAGACATCCCCTCCACTCTGCAGACCCCCCTATCACCACCCCTTGACAGCCCCCTCCCTCCTAGACACCCCTTGGATAGTACCCCCACTCCCTCAGCAGACCCCCTTGCACTCCCCCCCCCCACCCTCAAGGACACCCCCTTGGAAAACCCCCTCCATCTTGGAAACCCCCTCCCCATGGATAGCACCCCCCCCCCCTCTGGAATGACCCCTCTTAGACAACCCCCTGTAGAGCCCCCCCCCCCCCCCCCATCCCTCATAGACACCCCCTAGACAGCACCCCCCCCCTCCTGTACAGCCCCCCTGGACAACCCCCTCCCCCTGAAGACCCCCTTGTACCCGGATAGCCCCCATCCATCCTAGACATCCCCTGGACACCCCCATTCCCTAGACACCCCCTGCAGAACCCCGTGGACTGCACCCCCTCCTGGACAGCCCCCTCCCCCTGCAGACCCCCATAGACTGCCCCTCCCCCTGGACAACCCCCTCCTAGACAGCCCCCTCCCCACTACAAACCCCCCTTACACCCCCTAGACAACCCTCCATCCCTCATAGACACCCCAACCTCCTGGACACCACTCGGATATCCCTCCACCCCTCCTAGACACCCCCTCTTGGACAACACCCCCCTCCTGTACATCCCCCTCCCCCTACAGACCCCCATAGACAACACCCCCTCCTAGACAACCCCCTCCCCCATGCACCTTCTGGACAACACCCCCCCCCCCCCCCCCACACACACACACACTCCCAAAACTCATCATCTTTTACCAAAAGCAAGAATATTTTCAATAACCATCATAAACAGATTCGGTTCAATAACATCAGCATGAATATTATTCAACAGTTTAATCATAAACACTCAACAAGCATAACATCGTAAAATTATGAATTCCAAAAGAGTTCCAATAAGTGGAAGCATGAATGAATTGTTCTAAATAATTAAAAACAAAATTAAGTACTCCCCAGTAATGATATGATGTAGTTTTCTTCTTTTTAATGATCCAACCATCCTCTTATATTTTTCAATCAAGCCAGATATTCTCATTGAAGTACCTAAAAAGAAACAAAATCAACATCATATTCTTATAACTCTATTCCTCATTAGATAACATTATATAATTTGAAACAAAATTGTAATTTACTGAGTTTCAAAGGAAATATTCAGGAAGACAAACCCCTCCACCCCCTTCCGGGATAGACCCCCCACCCACCCCCTCCCATGATAGACCCCCCTGTACACACCCTCGAACACACCCCACCCCCTAGATAGACCCCCCTCCCTGACAGACCCCCATTCCCCTCCACCTCTGGACTACCCCCTATCCCTCCCGGACACCCCCTAGACATCCCCTCATCCCCCTAGACAGCCCCCCTCTTGGACACCCCCTTCCTCCTGGACAACCCCCTTCTTCTTAGACAGACCCCCTCCCTAACAGACCCCCCTGGATAGCCCCCCAATCATCCTGGACAACCCCCCATCCCCCTAGACGTTCCCCCCCTCCTGGACACACCCCTCCCTTCTGGATAGCCCCCATCCTGGATAGACCCCCCCTTTCACCCCCTCCCCTCTTTCCTGGACAGACCCCCCCCCCCACACCCCTCATT